>JALPQI010003987.1:0-83672 GCA_025490895.1 Thaumatotibia leucotreta
GAATACGGGTCAGGTGGATTTTTTCATAGAAAATACTGGAAACAAGCTGATTCAAATATTTAAAATGAATATTTATAATACAAGTGGAACCGTTTTCAATATCAGGTTGTATTGGAATTTCCTTGAAGTTTTCACCCGATCCGAACTTTATCGGAACTTTATCGTCAGATGACTCCGTAGATATAAAAATAGCAACTCGTGATTAAAAAACTCGATTTACCATACATTTTAGGTGGGTTTCTTAAACGGTCTACATTTTTGTCTATACAAACCTACCTACCCACAATTTTGAATTTTTTTTGGGTATATTTAAAAATTTCGGGGAATTCCAATACAACCTGATTTAAAAATAGATTTTACCTACACTATAAATATTTTGAAAAAATATTTGAAATTTCCATGTTTGCATTATTTTCTATGAAAAAAAACACCTGACCCGTTTTCATTGCCGGTGTGTGTGGGTACATTTAGCATTATATCGCGGAGAAATTTCATAAGTTGCGAAATTTGCATAGAGAATGTTCTCGGGAATCTTAATTTAACAAATAATCTAATCAAGCCAAGACCGTACTAGATACATGCCTTATGAGTTATAGGTAATAATTACTGCCTTGTTTACTTATTTACGATTTAAAATAATTATTTACAACACATTTTTATAAGTTCTCATGGAAACATTCTCAATGAGAGATTTGTTTACGCACTATATACCTATACCTACCTACATTAATCAGCATTTTTTACAAAATACAATAATTGTATTTTGTGTAAACAAGAACATTAATTTATTTCTAAGTGCTATTGTTGATAAAATAAAATTGCAATGTTTACAATAAAGCAATAAGCGTTAAAAGACGATACTTGAAACCACAAAACAAACGGATTTATTAATAAATACTTCTGCAAGTATCTCCTTCAGTTCAAGTATTACTCAAGTATCATTAAAACACAAACTCGATACTAAAATCTGGTATCAAGAAACGTAACAATAGCCAATTTGATTCATTCAGTACCAATGATTTCATTCTGTATCGGATTTTGTAATGAAATTGTATTTTATTGCGTTTCAGAGAGTGCGTAGCTGTAGTGAGTAGCATGAGTTTATTTTATTTTATTTTGCTTCTCAAACTAAGTCTTAAATAATAAATCTAGTATCAAACTTATATAATGAGGAATGAGATTTCTTAATCTAAATTATATTTGCCATTCTGAGAGCTTTCTACCACTTTTGTAAGAGCCAACTCACTAGAACGATTGATGAGAATGCAATTGTGCTATACGCCACTTGCCTTGGTTTAGAGGAGAGCGAAATTAAACAAAAAAAAAATTCTTGGAATGTCTTATACTTTTGCAATATTTAACTTAACTGACACTTTAGTATATTAATTTACTATTTTTTGTTATATACAATTAATGTTTAACTTGTAATAGTCATGAGATATAAGTGTAGTGGACTTACTAAATTATGTTGTATATGTGGGTAGGTTTTTAAAATAATAAATGAGTCTTCATCCAGCCATCTTTGTGTTTACTTCATGGTGACAGCGGTGCTAGGAAATATTTGAAATTAACAAGTTATAAGGTGTTCGTAGTGTTCATAAACCATAGTTTACGTGAACTGTTATTAAAAACGTATCGAGGACAATGGAGCACGCACGTCCTCCTGCGGAATTAACTTTAGAAGGCGGACCGGCCAATCGTGCTGACTCATGGCGTAAATGGCTAAAGCAGTTCAAAGTGTTTTTTAAAGGCATCTGGCGTGTGCAAGGAACCTGTGGATGTTCAAGCGAGTTTATTGATTAATCTTATCGGATCCGAGGGTTTAGACGTGACCGTAACAAAAGTAGACAAGTAATTTAGTATGCCTACTTAGAGTTAAGTTTAGACAGTTACAACTTGTTTTTTTTTATTTTTTTTTCGGGAAGGAAATATAACATTAGTATTAACTATTTTAATATCGTCATTTGCGAAGTAACAGGATTTAGAGCTATCACAGTTTATGATCATAGTAATTTGATTGCAAATCCTGTCTTCGTAAAATAGGCGTGATATAGCCTGTAATTAGTCTTTAAGTTTAAAATTAGTATATGTAATTGTATCTACATTGCATAAAGAGGGAAGATGTAGTGGACTTACTAAATTATGTTGTATATGTGGGTAGGTTTTTAAAATAATAAATGAGTCTTCATCCAGCCATCTTTGTGTTTACTTCAATAAGTAGTTTTACAATTGCCATATCCATTTTGGTAAGAAAATGTTTAACTTGCTATGTATGATATGACACAAAGTTATGGATGTGTCGCAAAACGTTAGTGCAATGTCAAGAAAGGTAGACATTAAAAGCAATTGTTTATGCAAATAAACGTTATTTTACGACTAGATTTATTTCAAGTCGAGACGATAATTTATCTCGCATATGAAGACATAATTATTCACGTGAATACCTAAGGTGCCACCATTGATTTCTAATATATTTATGTGAATCATTTTTTTACTTTCTTGTAAATAGGTACCATCTAATAGGTGACCTTCTTTATTTTGTGAAATGATAAGCTTTTCAACGATATCTAGTGCTAATGTAAAAAATATCGATGAGAACAGCTTATAATACGTTTACTAATGAATGACATATTAAGTAACGTTATTATTTCTTATCAACGAATAATATGACAGTTTAAGTACCTAAATACACGCTCTATAAATTAAAAGACATGTCAGGTAATATGTACTTCAGGAATAGTGACCGAGGCCTCCTGTGGCCAGGACTTAAATGGCATGGCAGGAAAACAGGAGGTCGCTGGATCGATTCCAGTCCTGGTCATAGGGGGTTCGGTCACTTTTTCTGTAGTATAATTATGTCATTTCTTACTATTTATGGTTAGGTACTCGTAATTATAAATATTATGTATTTATACCACCAACTTATTAAGATAAAAGCTTGAAGTATGAATGACACAAATCATTATAAATCAAACATACCTTCTTTGTTGTCATTAATCAAAAGAGAGGGTAGGTAAAAAAAGTATCGAATCGATACAATCAAATCGATTAATGGATTATGTCACAAAAATGTTGATTGGTTAGTCGCTTGGCACACTAATAAATAGGCTGTTAACCGTAAGTTTGTGTCATGTCCGGACATGGCACAATATTGTAATCACTATTTATTGCGGTTTGAGGATATGGCACAAAAATGTATGTTTTTTTTAAATATAAAATAAGAATTTTCAAAAATCGATTACTGTTATAAACTACAAAAAAAAATATGCTATCAAGAACCATTAAGAACCGATTTTGCTTGAAAATGGATATGGCACAATTGCATTCTCACCCGACGATTTTATTAGCCAGAGATTGTGCCAGCGGGGCTAAGAATATAATAAAACAAATTTATCTGTTCTATGAAAAATAGCATACTTTAAGTATAGTTTAAAACGATTAGCAACCGCAAAAGCTGAAGTACGTGGGTTCGATCCCCATCTCGAACGTTGGTGAAAGAGGTCTGTTCGTCGCGTGCCTGTTATACAGCCACATTTACAAATAGAATTTTGTGGTAAAAGTGACCATAATTATTTTCCTGCAATATAGTCACATCTTTCATAAAATTCGATTATGAAATATGGATGTATAGCAGGCACGCAACGTGTTTTCTTTGGTATTTGACATAAAATATTTATAATTTGCAAGAGTTACGTTCAGAAAACTACTTACTATGAACAAAGTTGGATCTAATTAACAAGTTAGACGCTCAGAACCGATCAGTAACTGTATTCAAACTTTAGGTGTGTTTACCAACATGTTGACATAACAACTATTTATTAAGTTCTACGATACTATTTCTAAATTTGCCACAACAAGACAATTCAGAATTATTAGGAGTAGGAAGTTGTAGTTCCCGTAAACTCATTTTTGGTATAGTCGACAACAACAATAAATAAACAAATAAACAATTTTCTCTAAGCCTATGATGCTCCTGAGCCGTGTGGTGACGGCAATAAGAATACATTTGTCACCACCCCAACTCCTCCTGCGGGTGTCGTAAGAGTCGACTAAGGGATTGAAGTGTCACTGACCATTATTTGATACAAGATTTATGATGGACAGCAGCGTCATCATAGTGGACATATTACTGGGATCGCCAATCGGCTTGCCCAGCGTGGCGATTATGGACATTTACCTCCTAATGCGTCTATACGGATAATTAATATTAGAGGCCTACGTCCAGCAGTGTACTATCATAGGCTGATGATGATGATGAGTATGCTCCTGTAGACTTAAGTTGGTACATTTATTGAAAAAGTTAAGAAAAGCTCCTGTTGTAAGTTGTAATCTATCCATATACCTAGGCATTTGTTTTGTTTGTGATGGCATTTTAAACATTTACCCCCTTATTCATAAACGTCTGCTAATTTAACAAGCCGCTAATAATTGTTTGTCCCTTTCAGTCTTAACAATGTGTCTATAAGAGCAAGAGGGACAAACAATACTTAGCGGCTTGTTAAGTTAGCAGACGTTTATGAATAAGGGGGTTATTGTCTATTTGAATATGTCACTACTACACACAACGAGTGACTAAAGTTTTTCACCTATACCGCGTGTAATCGTTTGTCGTCGTTGCCGTCACGTTCTAACAAATATGCAAGTGCGAAAGTGACGCGTAGCATGAAAATTTAGTCGAATTGAGAACCTCCTCCTTTTTGAAGTCGGTTAATAAATGGATAAAACGGGACCATCATAGCCTTTGATAAGTGTGTATCGTTTGTCATCGTTCTCCATATATTAGCCCATACGTACAGGTAATATTTGAGCCGATAGTATGATTTTTTACTGAAAAAAATATTTATCAAAGTGACTTAGGTTGGCTATATTACGAGGAAACTTTGATATATGTAACAAATCCTTGTTATCAAATTTACAAAACTAAAAAGGTAGAAGTCGATACCAGAGTTCTGGCTAAATCAATGTTCTTCTTAAGGTGCGTTCAAACTAAAAGAGCATTCGCTGTTCTAACCTCCCACTCTACGAAATTCGATCGGTACACAAAACGTGATTGGTTGATTTCGTAGAACGGGCGCTAGAACAGCGAAGGCTCTTTTGGTTTAAACGCACCTAAATACAATGTTCTTTACATTGTACATTATACCAAACAACTGGTGAAATAAAATAAAAAATTGTGATAGGACCCAATCAACCTTAATTTCCGGTTAGAATTACGCAAGATCTGATAAATCCAACATGTCACTTGTAGATTCAATACTGAGCACTCACTACTAAAACTAACATTAACTAACTAGAAAATATGCAACTCAGGTTTCTAAAACTGCTTGTTAACAATAAAACTAAATTAAAATACAAAAATAATTATAGATATCTCTTCAAAGTATGTAATATAATATATTACCAGTTAGCTATAAACATAAATACCTACTTACCATTAATAATCATAACTGTAAAGACCTTAACTCAGATAATAACTTATTAATACCTGTCAACCACTCATACAATACAAAGGCCGCGGCTACAGGTAAACTGTTAGTTCCTAGAATAACTATGGTGATAGAACTCTTCGGAAACGCATCCCTTACCTACTTAACAGTTTGCCTGAAGCCATCAGGTGTCAGGCCAACAAAAATAAATTTAAGAGGCTTCTGAAAACACATTTCCATAATTTGCCATATCAATAATAATATAAACTTATAATTAATTTAATATTATAACACCTGGGTATAGTGGGTATATATAACTATTTTATAATTATAATGTAACTAAAACGAGACTGTGATCCTACAGTCAAACTCTGAAGAGTTTTGTAGGACAATTACTAATTCTAAGACTGTAATCCATATACATCCATGTACACTATTAATAATAAATAATAACTAAGCATTTTTTTTAGTTTTTGTAGAACAAATCGAATTATTTTATAATACACTTTGATCTGCGATTTGAAATAGTAACAACAATAGTATTTACAAACATTTTAAATATAAGATGTCATATATCATAGAATAAATACCGAGATCATCAATCTCCGGGCCCTCCGGTGTTAGTGAACTTATTTTCCAGCTTTTTTTATATGTATAGTATATTATGGTATTTAATATTTGTAAATAAATATCTTACTCAAATCGAACTAGTCCCACGGTAAGTTCAATTAAGGCTTGTGATGCGGGTGCCGACGATATGTACTTTAGATAGATACTTAAATACATGGACAGCCACGACCAAGGAACAAATATTTGTGATAATAAATACACAAATAATGCCCTCGGGATTCGAACCCGGTACCCCCAGCTTCGTAGGCAGGGTCACTACCAACTAGGCTACGGAGGCTGTAAAGGACAATCTGTCGCACTCTTCATCTTAACCTTGAATCCTTAAGGTGGGTTCCTCAAGTTTCCGATCGCTCTATATCGGGTTATAATTAGTATGATAAACTGCTCTCGAGTGTTTAGAACACGGGTAATCCTTGTAGAATCCAATTTAAGCTTAAAATAGAACACTCTAGATGTGGGCGAGGCGTGTAGTAAAATTATTATTACTGTGAGTAGGCTCGATGCTGAAAATGGAAGCGTCTGGCATAAAGGCATTGCATCATACGTGCCTTGATTTTCCAAAGGTGCCCATGAGGAAAGGGAAAAATTTTAACTGCGGATTTCTGACCAAATTTGTAGTTCAAAATATTCATACGATATTTTCGGCTGATATATGTCTGACATTATATTACATACGTTTCCATAGTAGCAGAGCCGCTTAGGACTAAAAATGTGCGTATGAACGTGATGATTTTTAGGGTGTAGCCAACAGAACCCTTATAGATTCGTCATGTCCGTCTGTTATAGCCGATCCACTCGGAAACTTTTTGTACGAACCGCTACAACATAATAATAAGTATCAGTATCATCATCATATTCAGCGGAAGACGTCCACTGCTGAACATAGGCCTCCCGAAAATATTGCCACCCGAAGGCGCAGCGTGGGTAGGCTCCCCACAAGGTGAACTGATGACCTAGTGAAGGTCGCAAGAGTCCGCTGCAGCCCGTCATTATGGCAATCTTTGGGGGAGGCCTATATTGTATTGTATTGTATTCTGGCCATTTTTTCCGCAACTCGACCCAACGCTGGCCCAGTACTTGTTGAGGCCTATATTACTTAGTAGTAAAAAAATGAGAGAGGCTCTTCGTACAAAATTGCAATTTTATTTCTATGTACATAAGCACCAAGCGGATCTTAAGTAGTTAGTTAAGTACCTCGTATTTATAATGCAAACAAACTTCGTCCCATTCACCCAAAAGGTCCGATCAAATGAAAACGCGTAATGAAAAATGGGATGTCCCTTCATCGCATATTAACCCTTTACTGAACCGTCCTCACGAAACAAAAACGATCGCAGTAAATTGGCTGTCAACGTGATGGCATCTACCATTTCATGCGGTGATTTTTCTTCCAAGAAAAAGTCTTCTACTGTTCGTTTTCGCTTCCGACCTACATATTTATAGTTTATTGCTTCAATTTTGGAAACCAGCGATACTACTGACAAAAAAAGGAATTATTGATTTAAGTTTTCACGATATTTAGACAGTGATTATTTATTTATTTATTTTAAACTTCATAGCACAGTAAAAAAATACAGATACAACAGGCCGACTTAATGCAATAAACATAAAACATTAATGGTGCGGGATATGAAGAGTTCATACTTAAATACACTAACAAAATATGAGTCATCATCATCATCATCATCATATCAGCCGAAAGACGTCCACTTCTGAACATAGGCCTCCCCCAAAGATTGCAACAATGACCGGTCCTGCGCCACCCGCATCCAGCGGACTATGAGTGTCGTCTTAGAAATATGAGTACTTGCTAATAATAATATAGTTTCTATAGATATACAATACGAGTACATAGGTGATAAAGCTATAAATATCAAAATATATAATAAATATAATATAATATAATAATATACCTGATATTTACTAAAGTACCAGAATATTAATCTTGAGAATTGTCAAAGAGATTATCACTAACGAAAATAGATTGCATCATCATCATTTCAGCCATAGGACGTCCACTGCTGAACATAGGCCTCCCCTTTGGTCCTCCTCATACATCGGCTGGAAGCGACCTGCACCTGCATCTTGATAAGATCGTCTGCCCATCTTGTGGGTGGATGTCCCATACTAAAAATAACACAGTTCTTAACAAAATCTTAGAAAGATATTTATTTCCAAAAGTAAACGAAAGTACCTAATACGGAAAGCAGATGGCAAATCCAATAAGACGCCTTACAGGAAAAAGGTTGATTCTACATTTGAATAAATAGCTTATAAAGTACTGTTTCAGTGGTTGAACAAAAGCAAATAGGAAGTTGCGGGTTAAAGTAGTTAAAAAACGTTTTCTTTTACTATTGCTTTGCTATTGGAAGCAATACAATTCAAAATTAAAACATGTCAAGGTCACTGTTGGTTTTAAAGAGTAATTGACAAGTAAGTGTTATAACGACATGCATACAACAGTAAAAATAGATTTGCCACCACCCTAACTCTTCCCATAGATGTAGTCAGAGACGACTGAGGTATTGAAATGTCACTGACAATTCGTTAATAAAATATTGATGATGGGCAGCAGCGTCATTGTAGTGCGACTGCCGGCGTGGCGATTATGAGCATTTACCTCCCAAGACACCGCCGCGCCGATCTCACCTGGAGCTACTAAGCTATGAACTATGTGCTATAAACATGAACAAAAGATACGCACTGTAAAAGAAAAAGTTCATAGCTTAGTAGCTCGCGTTGAGACCAGTGAGAGACACGACAATTGTCGCAAGGTTTAGTACAATTCTCATTCAATCTTGACATGAGATTCGGCATATGTCGGAATTTCCCTACAATTGTCGTGTTTTTTGTGACAATTGTAATTTTGCTTCTCAAAAAAGTAGTTATTTACTGCTGATTTATTAAAGTTTCCGCACTACATTTTATGTTGGTGGCAAACAAACGCACGGCCCTTCCGATGGTAAACGGTAACTGTAGCCTATAGACGCCCTAGATTGGAGAAACTGTAAATTTACAATTGTAGGACTTGTCAATGTGGTGAAATCGGGGCCAGTGGTTAATGCGTTCATACGCAGAGTTAGTAGGAGAGGCCTATGCCCAGCAGTGGATACTGAAAGAACGTTTAATAAGTGGCTATTCCCGGCTTCACCAAAATTGTTCTCTATGTTTTCGGTTTGCCAATACCCATTTCATTTCAAAGCAGCATCAAACGAGTCCAGAGTTTATAGTTAAATTTCCTGCATCGGAAACAAGAAAGTTTTGCAATTTATCTCTCCTCTCAACAGCTATAGTGCATTTCAGCTCAATTATGAAAATGTTGAAGCACAACTCGGAACGAAAACTTGAGAAAACCCTTTCTCGGGGGTAAGTATTTAGTTGCATTGCATGTTTTTTCGATGGTATTTTTGAATTACGAGCGAGTTTAAGAACGAAATTACAAATCATATTATATTATACATTTATGAGGGGTACAATTTCAAAAACAAAGAAAAATAGAAAAGAAAAGGGTCCACATGAGTTCAACTTTTTTATTCAATATCTCTGTTCCTCCAAATCTTATCTAATCTCTTCTGACCACCTCTTTGTCACAGTCTCCATAATTGGTTATCACTATCCCAGATTGTGGCCTAGCGGTAAAATGCACGGCTGCTACGCAGCGGTCGTGAGTTCGATCCCGGGCTCGTACCAAGGAGTTTTTCAAAAAACTTATGTACGAAATATCATTAGATATTCACAAGTGCCTTACAGTGAAGGAAAAACATCGTGAGGAAACCTGCATGCACTTCGAGGCAAGAAATTCAAGGGTGTATGTGACGTCCCCAACAAGTACTGACCCAGCGTTGACACCACGCAAAATAGGCACGTTTGATTTCGAGTTTCGGAAAAAAATGGCCAGAATACAATACAATACAAAATACTGTACCCAGATCAGCTAGTTTGCCTGTTCTCTCCAAGGTGTTCGCCCGATCCAAAAACATCAGTTTGGTCTTGGATAGGTTTATTTGGAGTCCACTCAGCACTCACAAAACGTAATCTTTGCAGAAGTTCAACAAGCTCCTTTGCAGATCGGTCAATAATGGTAGTGTTATCTACATACATATATACATCATCAGCCTATGATAGTCCACTGCTGGACGTAGGCTTCTCCTATCAACTATGCGTATAGACGCATTAGGAGGTAAATGCCCATAATCACCACGCTGGGTAAGCGGATTGGCGATCGCAGTAATGTGTCCACTATGATGACGCTGCTGCCCATCATCAATCTTTTATCAAATAGTGGTCAGTGACACTTCAATCCCTTAGTCGACTCTTATGACACCCGCAGGAGGAGTTGGGGTGGTGATTAAATGTATTCTTACTGCCGTAACCACACGGCCAGTGTCTTCAGCAAAGGGTAAATTGAAAAACTTAAAAAAACTCGTCAGGTAGACTAATGAAATCGAAAATTATGCTAAACATAAACTTCACTACAAAAAACAACAATAATCCTCCATCATTTTCAAAACAAAATATAATAATTCAATCTCACTACACGATGATTACTTTAATAAGATCCAAAGCCAGGAAATCCTTCCAATCCAGTATGAGGATTTCACGCTAGACAAGATTCTCTTTGAACACTTACTCGGGCACCCTTTATCCGTTAGTGAAAGCAAGATCCGGATGTTTCATTTCGCTCTAGTTTCTAATTGCAACGAAATAATACTTAGTATATTTCGATAAAAGTACAATTTTTTTTTCGACGAGGGTGAAAGTTAGAGCCCGGGTTAAACGAAGGCGACAATCACCCGAGTTGAAAAGAAGTTTTTACACAAGGTATCGAATGGCATTTTTCATAATAAGTGCCTTAAAAAGAGAAATTTACTTGTTTACTTTTCCAAGTTTACTTTTCCGCACTAGTTAGGAATATAATGTTTCGGAACTGGGGATTGTTGTGGTATGATAAATTCTTTAGCCACCTTGCACAATTTTCTGCCAACTGAGTCGGGGTAAACTGGTTAAGTTTAAACATTTTTTAACAAGTTTAAACAGATGTAAAGGCGTTTTCACTTTTAGGCACCAAAATAGCGTGAGATTAAAAAAAACTTAAATTTAGTGTTTAATTATCGTTACAGACCTGACTAAAATTGAGGTTTTTTGATTTCACGCTAATTTGATGTTCCTAAAAGTGAAAAAGCTCTTACATATTGATAAGTGACCTTAAAACAAAACTTTTTACAAAAATATGCAACGTCTTCCAAGATAGCTAGCTGCAAATGCAGTAATGAAAATTGATAGGTAACAATGATTTATTGGCATAAAAATAAACATAATGAAAATTGATTCGATTTCTTCAGGGATTGGTTTTTTCCCAAAACAGGAAGGTACCAAGCTATGCTGAGAGGACAGAATTATTTATAAGTGGAGTCGGCATATATTTTTATTGAGGTCACTCTTTTTAGACCTAGTTTAATCCCAAACGTACAAAGGAAATTAGTTATGTGTCATAAGTAATAACAAAATAGTGAAAAATAAAATAAAAACCACGTTTTTTTCGTATTTCTGACCCTTTCATTTGATACCCATATCATGGAGGTGGATTTCAAACAGCCAGTCCGCCATCATGGGGAGGCCGCCATATTGGATTTGTAATGACGTTACTTATCTAGTCATGTATTGTCATCAGAACTCAGAGCGTGTGCAAAATTTCATGTTAATCGAAGATCGGGAAGTGGGTCAATATAAAATTCAAAGGTTTTCTTACACACATACTTAGTTACTTACAAGTGAAGCTAAAGGCCGGTTCACACGTATTAAGTTGTCAAGTTAATAACAAAATTTTAACTTAATTTTAAGTGAAGCGTGTTAACGATCAATTTAGTACCTAATAAGTTACAAGTTAATATTTAGTGTACACTTAAGGCCGGTTCACAAGTATTAAGTTGTTAAGTAAATAACTAAATTTTAAGCGACTTGAAGCGTGTAAACGATCAATTTAGTAATAAGTTACAAGTTAATATTTAGAGTACACTTAAGGCCGGTTCACACGTATTCAGTTGTTAAGTAAATAACTAAATTGTAAGCGACTTGAACTTGAAGCGTGTAAACGATCAATTGAGTAATAAGTTACAAGTTAATATTTTGTGTACAAAGCAAGTAGATTAGAATTCCGTCTATTTTTCGGTTAAGTGGGTGGGCGTGACTTACCACTTGAAACGTTTGGACAGGTACGATTGTTAGTTAGTTAAGTTTATTGTAAGTGTAAGAAAATTCTTATGTAATTTGAAAATGTAAAGATTAATTCAATAATTAAATTATATGGTACCATTTAGTCAAATATTAGTAAACTGTATAAGTTTGGCGAAGCGGTTGCAATTGTATGTTCCTGAGTTAACTGTCTTTTTTTTAAATAACGCCAGCCACACGAGAGACGAGAGCACATGAACGCCAACAAAGGAGTTGAAGCAGTCGCCGTGGCCGAAAACGATCAAGAGCCTATAATACAGGGTGTTTGGGATAACGATGTAGGAATTTCTGGAGGTAGTAAAGGAGACTAATTGGAAGAGTTTGAACCCTATTTACCTTAGTCCAATATGTGACAGTTTTTTTTAAATCACGTTTTTCAAAATGTTTAGTTTTATACCAAAAATTTACTTAAAAAGTTAAATTAAAAACAAAATGTGCAATAAATAGCATTGATTTTTTTATAATTAACATAACAATTAGTTGAGTAATAAATAAAAAAAAATTTAACTCCCACTTGCCACACATAACATTTTATTTCATTACTGATTTGTAGCAGTAAATTAAACTTTATCGGCCTGTGAAAAAAAGTAGTCGGGATATGTGTCTTCCTATTCGTGTAAAAAAATTGCTTGATTATCTAGGTTTTGATTACAAAAAAAAGTACAACAAAATAGCAAATTAGTTTAAAAGTTATCGTCGATCAATTGTTGAACGCCGTCACCAAACAAAATAAGTTTCTTGTAATTAGTAGGCAACTGTGAGTTCAATTTTTTTTATTTAAAAAAAATTGTCACATATTGGAATAAGGTAAATAGGGTTCAAACTCTTCCAATTAGTCTCCTTTACCACCTCCAGAAATTCCTACATCGTTATCCCAAACACCCTGTACCTATACATATAATATCTTTTCTGAGAATGTCGAAGTGGTCGGAAGACACTACAGGAGATGTTTATTGAAGTATATTTTAAATGCAGTTCGTCTAAAACCTCACTTTATACGAATATAATTACTGACTTGAACGCGCTGTTGATGGTCTATCTCGGGCTGACTAAAGAGCTTAGCTGTTACGACGTGTAAACGCTTACTTAAAATTAAGTCACTTGAAATTGAGTTAAAATTTAGTTGACTAATTGACAACTTAACCCTTTACCTACGGGTGTCAACCAGAGTTGCCACCACTGTCAAATTAAAGTCATACTTATGTAATGGTGTCAAGTCAAACAATTTAATGGCAAATATTATGGCCCCGTAGGTAAAGGGTTAATACGTGTGAACCGGCGTTTAAAAAAAAAAACAACTAATCCGCGACGCCACATCTTTCTTAGTGCTACGATAACAGTCCTTCAAATTTTAATTCCGGCAACGGAACGCAAGGAATGCAATCAATAAAGTCAAATTAACGAATGTGTTTTCAAAGTTCGTTCCCGTTGGAAATTCCTTTAATGTCTTTACGCGTCTACTTTGACTTTGACTTTGTTGTTAGATGTTACTCGGTGTTTGTTCCGTGAACCGTGATGGAGGCCGGCTGAGTTTTCGGCATTTCCGGAGTAAAACGGATGTAGCGAGTTATACGAGTCAATGGGATCGGGGTAGCACCGTTTAATGTTTTAGTCTGTTTAGAAATAGAATTTGTGAGCGTAAACAGGGCTTTCACCATTCACTGGTGTTTCAACTGTAGACATCACATCATCATCACATTATCAGCCTATTTCAGTCCACTGCAGCTATGCTATTCTCTTATTCACACATTCGACGCTGCGTTCATTAACCAGCTCGACGACGAAACAGTCTTCACTTCGGCGTCGAGCGCAGCGCTGCGAAAAACGGTATTCACTAACGTAGAACAGCTCGTCGTCGAACTGTAGGCGGTAACTCTCGAGTTCTCGACACAGTGTAGTCCAGCTCACGCCGCATTCGTCGCTGAGCGCTAGTGTCGTTTAGAGTGTATTAGTGAATACCATTTTTAGGCTCGACGCTGCCGCAGCGCTGACACAGCGCTGATAGCAAGGTGGTTTCCTTATTGAATAACACTGCAGGACGCCTCTCCTATTAACTATGCCGAGACACGCTGCAGGTCGCATCTAACCGGTACATGTGGAGGTCCAGAGGGGTCTATGTTCAGCAATGGACGTCTTATGGCTAAGATGATGATGATGCATTAGAAGACAAATGGCTATAATCGCCACGCTGGGCTAGCGGATTGGCGATCGCACTAATGTGTCCGCTATGATGACGCTGCTGCCCATTATCAATATTCTATCAAATATTAGTGACGCTTCAATCCCTTAGTCGGCTCTTACAACACCCGTGGAAAGAGTTAGAGTGGTGACAAGAAATTTACAATTTAACGTCATCATTATTTTTCGTCATATTATTTTTCTACTGCCAAGCATTGTTGGACAGAGTACACTCTATAATAGAGATGATGATTGTAGTTAAAAGAAATTATTTAACATTATGCACGACAAAACACACGAAGAAATGATTACTAAGATCTAGATTGCAGTAATTTTTGTTATTTTAATTGAGTAAGGCCTTAACCTTTATTTTTGCCCAATGGTTGACTGGTAGAGTATGCCTTAAGGCATTAAGTCCGCCATTTGTACTTTTTTATTGTGCAATAAAGTTTTAAATAAATAAATAAACTATGTACAGTTTTTGACAATCAATCCTCAACGAAATTCATGCTTGAAGAATGAGAAGGATTGAACGTCCGGACCCACGTTGGTCCATAGAGAGTAAGGGCTGGGGTAAACATTTGTCTTCGCAAAAGTTTTGACAGATGACAAAATGTGACACAGGAAAATTAAAGTGTTATTATTTTTTCTTGTTTAATACTAAAACATTAAAAAAAATGTAACCCAAATTCAACCATTTTTTTCGATACTCTCGAAGAGTCATGTAATATTTTTGCCTTTACGAGCTTCCTGTAGTACAAAAATAACTTTTTAGTACAGATGGTGCCTTTTTTAGGCGCTAGTGCGAGAAGTGGCTAATTTTACGTAAGGTCCAAAACTTCGGAGGGTCATCTGTACTAAAAAACGTCGTACGAGACACGTGCAAAAAGAAGTTGTATTGCTGTGCCCTTACAGGGTGTCACATGTATACCTCTATGTTCCACTCCATCCATGCTTGTAATGTGATATGCAATAAACGATTCTATTTAAAAAAAAAAAGTTCGTCAAGGTGCGTTTAAACTAAAAGAGCATTCGCTGTTCTAACCTCCCACTCTACGAAATTCGATCGGTACACAAAACGTGATTGGTTGATTTCGTAGAACGGGCGCTAGAACAGCGAATGCTCTTTTGGTTTAAACGCACCTTAACTTTAAAACATCGCCACTCGTTTCGAATTACATGTTTTTCGCACTTGTGTCGTAATGTACTATTTTCATTTATAATCATTTGGTCGTCTACTGGTTTGAGACATTTCTCCGAGCGTTTCAACCGCCGTGACTCCGGTGGCAACATCACGCGTTTTCCGTGGGTATCTCTTTTTTTTGGATATCTTGGTAGTTCTTTGTCAACTACGTCTACCGAGATATGCAAAAAATCCACGGAAAGCGCGTAATAATGTTGCCACCGAAGTCACGGCGGTTGAAACGCTCGGAGAAATGCCCTTTAAGTTCAACGTAATTTTGAAAAACTATCTTTTATAGGCAATCCTTTTAAGCGAAATATTGTTCAAATAAAATTAGAAACTTTGATTTTAAAGTAGGTAACTTTTTTCCTTTTAAAATAAATGATTGACCAATGTATTAATCACGTCCCACTTTAGACAATGTGTGTCGACATTCACTGTTGATATTCTTTCTATTGTAGAGAAGCGTCTATTTCAAGATTACCGTTACAAGTCGTGTCAAAGCTTTTATCTCAAAGTCTTTGTCATTCGTATTTGTGTTAATGCGATGTACCTTTTCTAAATCCGTTGGTTATAATCGAAGTTCTTTGTAAAAAAAGTCTTCATCGACAACAAATGTTTAATATGATAAATTACTTGTCTGTACTTATCAGGATGCTTAGCCAAATTACCAATCGCTAACGTTTAGTAGCGTAACGCAGTTTTCTCTCTCTGTCACTCTTTCATATTAGTGCGACAAAGACAGTTAGCTGCCTTTCATTTACGATTGGCAACTTGTCTAAGCACCCTGAACAGTTTGCCATTTTTTTACTTGAGACAGTCAAAGTTAAAAGTATCGACGAGTGCAAAGTGCCAAATATATGTATAGGTACATAACCCTTCATATTTTTTGCATCTTGCACACATCTACATCATTATTACCTTAACTGGTGTTTGTTAAAACTATAAACTACTCGTATTACCTCGGTTCTGAAAAGGTGTATTTAGAACAAACGAGCATTCGCTCATTCTATCCCCCACCCCACTCTACGAAATTCGTTCGTTGCACTAAACGTGATTCGTCGAAATTTGTTGATTTCGTAGAGTAGGGGATAGAATGAGCGAATGCTCGTTTGGTCTAAATGCACTTTCAAGTGATTTCGATACTAAACATTATTTTGGTATGGTTTTCTAAAATAAAGCAAATAATAATAAATATAAAGCAGGTAATATTTTTTAATACTCATTTTCGTTAAAGGCCTCAATTACCAGTATAATATGTGTCAGTGGACATCGACTACTCTTAAAGCAGACCTTATGTGTAAAGTCCATTTTAACATTGTGACAAGGTACCTTTCCATGTGCACTGGCACATATGAATATATGGTTTTACCAGGTCTAACTTGATTGATCGTCATTTTATATACATGCTTATAATAATAACAGCTAATAATTTAAAGGCTATAATACAGTGCTACGAGTATTCTATTATAATAACATAGTAAGTAAGAGCGACGCATGACATGTTAGACGATAAAAGCACAACCATCATGTTACCAGCATACTTACTTAGAGTATACAATATCCTAAGGGACCTGAAACCAAATATGCCACCGCCTAAAATAAGTATTGTGGATACAGAACGATTCAGGAGACGTGAGCAGGTGTTCTGTAGCGTATCTTTATGTGCCTACTAATAAAAAATAAATTAATTAATATCCTGGGACAATTGTACACAAATCGATCTAGTCCCACAGTAAGTTCAAATAAGGTCTGTGACGATAATCATACCTGGGATAACTCGGGGCATTTATACGAAAGTGATGTAGCAAAATATTTTATCGACTAAAAATATATCGATGTTATTGTAAATGACAACATCAAAATGTTATTCGACATAAATAAGTATTAGGTACTTACTCTTCAATTAAAATAAACAATAAGTTTAAACGGGTAGTTACGCGTTTATTTTAAATTAGTTTTCAAAATATACAATTAATATTAAAATATCAATATTTAAATTGTAATTTTGATTAAAATGACATCTGCATACAAGAGGCCGGATATCAGATATGACATCGAACCTCTGTACTGTAATCGATAATGTTCAATAAGCACATATTTTATTATAATTATATCGACATCTTTTTAATCGATATCAAATCCCTATAACTTGCCCCCAGTTATCCCAGGTATGACGATAATATACTTTAGCTTTCGGACCTCTTTCGGTCGGATAGTCTTTAAACGGAAAATATCCACAAATATATACAATATTTATTACAGCGTGTATATTTGATATAACCGCAAACTTTAGGGGGTCTTAGTATAGGCACTAATTAATATATTTATCTCAAAATTATTTAAAAAAAAGCAAACTTTTTTCTTTCATATAAAATAATTCAGCACGCAATGTAAAGCTTTGTTGTTGTTTGTTGACAATAAACATCGTAATGTCACAACTGTCACTAGTGATAAATGTACGCCGTACATTGCTGCTCAAAAAAAACAAAAATCAATTGCGCCATGGTAGTGAACGCTAAATTAATATTATAATTGTCATAAAAGTTAGACTATAATACTTAAGTCTACGTCTGGTTACAATATGCGGATATATTTCATATACACACTGTATATATTCAGAACCACATCCTCAAATTTCTTGAAAACATTATTTCTATGGTTTCTACTAATTTAAAAGTACCAAATATTTTCTTCGGTTACCGCGAGGATTACACATGAAATAAAACTATGAAAAACGGATAAACTCGCGTATATTAACTTAATCCCGACGTTTCGAATACTTTACAGGGTTCATGGTCTGTGAGTGACTGACAATGCAGAAAATTTGATAGATCTACCTCCATCAAAAGTAAAGTGTTCGAAACGTCGCGATGAAGTTAAATTTAATTAGTATACGCAAGCTTATCCATGTTTTATAGTTTTATTTAAAAGTACCAGTTAGTTAAATTGATACGCGAGGACTAACCAGATTTAACATATTTTTGGGCAACTTTATGTGGGCACTTTACTTGTAAATTATTTACACTAAATAGTCATTCGATATGTGTCAGGTTTCCCGTGAGGTAAACTGACCCATGTCCAACTTCGTGACAAGACAAGCAAGACAGCCTATTGAAGAACATCAAACGCGTAAAACAAATAGGTACCTCTTAAAGTAAACACTTCAGACATTCCAGTAAATATTTAGGTACTTAATTTAATGAAAGTTATATAGTTATCTTAAAATAGAATAAACATCTTGGGATGATTTAACAAGTATTTATTTTCAAACACGAAAATTCAATTTATTTGGTAGGTACCTAAAATATCGCTCATGGAATAAATAAATAATAAAATACCGGCCAAGTGCGAGTCAGACTCGCGCGCGAAGGGTTCCGTACCATTATCAATTTATCATTTTTAAATATACAGTTAAATCATTCTATCTCAAAATATCTAAGAGATAATTTAGTCAAACCAAAAATCTTTTGATAGAATTTATTCATAATATATGCATAACATTTTTTTTTTTCGATTTTTATACCACGTAGTTTAAAAAGTAGAGGGGCGGGACACTTTTTTTAGACTTTGAGAGCTGATATCTCGAAAACGGTTCGCTTAAATAAAAATTCGATAATTGTGTAAATCTTCATTTTCAAAGACCTTTTTATTGATACCCCAGACGCTTATTCATCAAAAAAAGAATTCTATCCTTCAGTTACGTGTATGGGTGGAGGGCCTTAGCCCCAATATTTTTTTTACAATATACCATAATTACATGTATCATAACATAATTCTTTAGCGGTTCATACAATACATATTGTTACCAAATTTAATTACTGTATCATTTATAGTTTCCGAGTAAATCAGCTGTGACCAGAGATCGGAAAAAAGTGCGTCATTGTTCGCAATATTATGGACATGACTCCTAAGTTGATTGAATAATTAATCATTTGATCATTTTCACAAAATGACCTATTCGACACCAGTAACTAGGAAAACCTTAGTAAAAGTTACCTTAAATCATCAAAATCAAATTTCAAGAAATTATTCGTTTAATTATTCATTAAATCAACTTTGGTGTCATGTCCATATTATTACGAACAATGACGCACATTTGTCCGATCTCTGGCTGTGACAGACGGACAGACGGATAGACGCACAGACGGACAACACGAATCTATACGGGTTCCGTTTTTGCCATTTCGACAACGGAACCCTAAAAAATAAGTTTGTGTAATAATAATATGCTCTTTTGATTATCTATACAGTTTGCTTGTGAGACGAAATTTTTACCACGCATTTATTAGACGAAATGGTGGCAAATAATATTTATGTTTTAGAAAATTATGCATCAGTCAATTTCAGTATGACACAGTTGGTAGCAACGGTTGTGGACTGTATGAGGATAAATGGATATGGGAAAATTGGGAATTACTAAACTATTATTTATAATGCTGTATCAACAAGATACAAAGGCAGACTGAAGGGAAAATATAAACATGTCAAAAAAGTAAATAATTCAAAATAATGTCATTTACAATAGTTATAAGAAAAGGTCGCGACCCAGCCAGTCGCCAATAATAGTATCATTTTTTTTTAACTTAAGATTTGGTGTTTGTTTTCTCTTTTTGGTATCTGTAAATTAAGATATTTAGTATACATCCCATTGTAGACACATTAACATAAAAACTACATTTTACACTGAACAACAATGAAGACTTTTGTGTAAAGTTTGTACCTAATACAATAATTTATTAACCTAATACTGTATTTCATGTGGATTAGGTATCTGTCTAAGCAAAAGAGTCGGTTTACTAAAATAACTTAATAGTGCATTTCGTTACAAGTGCAAAAAATGTAAAGAACGACTTTTTTCATAACAAGTACCTTAAAAAGAGAAATTAGCGTGCGCAAAGTTTTATTTTCCGCACTAGTTACGAAAAAATAAGTTTGTGATTACACAAAAAGGTTTCCTCACCTGGTTTTGCTGGCAATAACATTCATACATTTCTTCCACAGAACCATGGATCCAGGTCAAGTGATGGAGGAGATGGACACGTCCACTCCTGGAGACCTGGTCTTCCAGAATGACGTCGAGAGGACGTCCCTCAACACCACAAATGTCACTGACATCAACTACTATTATTTTTATGAGGTGAGTTTCTTTTCCTCTTTTTTTCTTGACGACTGGCGAAAGCACAAAGCCATACTGCCTTGTTTTATGATGAGGTAGAGGATAAAGGTAGCCCCATAATTAGGCGAACTAATTTGACAGCTGGTAATGTGACAACTAGATAAAAATAGTGGCGCGTTCCGAATCATTTTCTCATCTCTAATTGATGTTCGCATACCCTAAACATAAATCTACCCTTTTATATTTTCCTATTTTGCAAACCACCTTGAGGTAGACTAGGTAAGACCGCTCCGAACGCCAGGTCGAGAATATCTCCCTCTGGCTAATTTATACGCGAGTGAGGTGAAATTCAAGGAAAACCACGGAAAATCATTTATAGACATGTATACGACCTGGGGCAGAAGAGAGCAGAAGTCTGGCAGCGCATTTCCTACAACACCTAGCTCGCGGGGACATTCGTGGAACCAGAGGTTTGCTCCCTATTCCCATTACAACTCTACATTCCTATTTACCACGTCATTTCTATTTACCCCGTTTTACGGTACATAATATACTCTGCTCACATAATAGAGTCCCAGTCTTTTAGTTACTATGTTAACAAAAGATGGACGTGTGGCGACGGTAGTGAGAATACATTTGTCACCACCCCAACTCTTCCCGTGGATTGTCGTAAAAGTCGAGGGAATTGAAGTCTGACTAACCATTCCTTGATAGAAGATTAATAATGAGCAGCAGCGTCATCATAGTGGACACACTACTGCGATCGCCAAGCCGCTTGCCCAGCGTGGTGATTATGCGCATTTACCTACCTCCTAATGCGTCTATAAGCATATTTTATAGGAGAGGCCTACGTCCAGCAGTGGAATGAGATATGCTGATGATGTGCCTAAAGGCGGTGCCGCGATATAGTTAATATCGCTTTAGTCATATATATATATGCTAACCCTACGGGTTTTCCATCCGCTAGTCAAACTGAGAGTGGAAGCAGTAAAAAAAATTAAGTCAATATTTTCCTAATCATAAAACATGAAACAGGAGCACTAAATTTGAATAAATTTACAGAGTTATAATATTTGAATAAGACCAAAGTCATTATTCTCCGAAAATTGAAATCAGGCAGATTGATTATAGTCCAGAGAGAAACTTGTAGCGGAAGACGCCTCTGAGATTAAATTTGCATTTAGGTTGCTTTTAAGTAAAGGCCTCCGTAGCTCAGGTAGTAATAGGTCTTGCAATTCGAAAAAATCGAATTTTTGGTCCAAGTTAAGGCATTTTTTTAAGGTTGTTTGAATCATCATCGTCAGCCTATGATAGTCCACTGCTGGACGTAGGCCTCTCCTATTTACTATGCGTATAGACGCATACGCATGCTGGGCTGCGGATTGGCAATCGACGCTGGTATTTATATAACTCAAAAATAATTAATTTTAGTTACTTTATAAGAACAATTTCTACAATTTACTTCGGATTCCGCACCAACGCTATTCCAGAAAACGAATATGGGGACTTTTAAGGAAGTTTCGGTAAATATTGGTAAATCCTAGAAAAAAAACAAGGCTATTTTATCAAAGCGCGATTAGAATGGGATTCGAAAGTACTGTTGACACAACAGTAAATAATGCAATTTAGGATATATTGATGGTTATGTTCATATATTCATTTTATAAGTGCATTAGAGACTTACAGACAATAGATTAATTAATTCCTCACTACATCTATAAACAACTCTTTTCTTGGTAAATTTTGTGTCATTTGTTGTGTCAACAGTACTTTGGAATCCCTTCTGATTCCGGTTCGATAATACCCAAAATCGACTAAGCGGACAATTTAGGATACACCTGCATGGTAATAATCTCTTCACAGGCACGAGACCGATCATTGTGGCAATCTTTGGGGGAGGCCTATGTTCAGCGGTGGGGGAGTGGAGGTGAGCGGGTACTCTCAGGTATGCGACGCTGGGATATTGGCCTGCACCTCAAGTCATCATACACGTCCTTGTCCGTATGGAGTCAACCAGGGGTTGATCGTACTCCCTGGGCAATGCTAGTGGTCAATGGGCGTCGCATTATCTACCATTCTACCCCAGGCCACTAGTAGCTGAGTATGAGGGCGGCATCCGGCGCGGGCGACGCTCCTAACGGTGATGTGGCACTCCCAACCCGCCGGATGTTATTAAATATATGTAAGTCTACATATTTAAGTATCTATTATACAAAATATAAAAGTCCTCCCATACCAATCTAAGGTGTTCACCGTGCTGAGAGATGCATGGCTGGTGGTGAGACCAGTCGCGAACGGTGGCCTCAGGTATTGGGCAACTACCTGTTGAATCTTTGCCTTATCTGCGCAAGCGGGGCTCTGCGCGGATGGACCTTGTACATCCCTAGCTACTCGTGGGAACTGTATGGAGAATAAATTAAAAAAATCAATAAAAAAACAACACACACACAAAACAAACACACAAACTTCTTCCTCCTTAGATGAGACGGCGAAAGCTGAAGCACTAAGGAGGGAGAAGAGCACAGAAGGGGGACCGGCCAAAGAGGAAACATTGAAGCTGGGGCAGCCATCGGAAGCGGGGGTACCAACCGGAACCCCAGCCAAGATGGCTAAACCGGAGACGATGAGGCCTCCAGTAGCCGGAACCTCAAAACAAACAACGGCGGTGAAGAGCGGGACGACAACAGTCGAACCCTCTAAGCAGCCCATAGATCCCGGCTGGGAGATCAGGTGCAAACCCAAGGGGATGCCTGCCCAGACCGACACAAACATACTCCAGCGGAGGAAACTCTCGCAGAGGAAGAGGCAGCGGCTTCAAAAGCGAAGAGAAGCGGAAAGTCGTGCCTCCGAAAACCTACAGGTGACTGACGCTGGGAGAGACGGGGCAGCGTCAACACCTGCAGAACAGAGCCAGGCGAAAAAACCAGAGGGGATAGCCAAGAGGGCACGCCTGGATGAGACCGTATCCCCCCGAGGCGAGCATAAGAGGCGATGCACTGACGGGGACCGGCCAAAACCATCCACCTACGCAGCGGCGGCGGCGTCAGACCTGACGGTTGCGATCACAAACGTGCGCACGGGCAGGCTGACAAAGCAGGACGCTGAGGAGGTGGAAAAGAAGATCGGGGACGCCATCTTCCAAGCGGCTCTGGAAACTGATCTGGACGCGGTAGCAGCGGCTCCAGCGTTCGCAGGCAAGCCAAGCCTTGTGGATGGGTACCTGAAACTGTGGTGTCAGGACGCAAACACTAAGGCTTGGCTAATGAAGTGGCTGGAGACGGCCACACTGACGAACGGAGACCATCTTGTTGGAAGGAGGGAGGACGAGATGGTCCGGAGCGTCAGATGTGGTATACTGATACCACGTCTGGAGAACGATCTCACCAAGGTCGGACGGGTCCTCAATTTCCAGAACCCGTGGGCCATGGTGAGAAAATGGACACTGCAGCACGCAATACCCCTGAAAAAGAAGGGGAATACGCTACTCTTGGTGGGAATACCTGAGGACGTCGTACCTACCATGATGGAAAAAGGAAGGAGATTGAACTACATGTGTGGGACAATCTACATCCGTTTCCAGCATGCTGGGGGACGCTTCAGAGATTCCCCGCCAGAGAAACAGGCCAGGGAGGAAACGACCGTGGACGGAGGGGAGGACAAGGCGCCTGACAGCGCACCTAAGGCGAGCACCCCCTCTGCCATGGACACGGACGACGCGCAGAACTCGGACTTGGAGGAAGGCATTCTGCTGGAATCTGAGGACGAGGACGGCCTGCCAAAGGGGATAAGCCTGCTGCACCTAAAGGGAAAGGCGGAGGGAACACCCTCTGATGGCGCCTTCTCAATGTAGGGTACTTCAGGTTAACCTCCAGCACAGCGAATCTGCAACGGCTCAACTTCGCAAATGGCTGGAGGTTAACCAGCCATCGATAGCCCTGATCCAGGAGCCGTGGATCAGAAACACACGCATAAACGGCCTTTGTAACACCGGAGGTAATATATTCTATAATACACATTGTAAACCTAGAACATGCATTTATATATCCCGAAACATTATGGCACAACCACTAACTCAATTCTGTTCCAGAGACGTGTGTGCCATAAAATTTCTCAGAACACAAAACTCAAAGCTGCCGGAGATAGTACTGGCGACCGCGTACATGGCGGCAGAGGATGATCCACCTCCAGCGGAGCTGAACGACCTCATACGCTACTGTGAACATGAAAGGCTCGAGCTGGTCATATCCGCTGACTGCAACGGCCACCACAACCTATGGGGAATGGAAACAAACAACAAAAGAGGTAACGATCTAGTGGAATACCTAATGACTACTAACCTAGATATATTAAACACAGGATCTAAACCAACTTTTGTCACTCGTAGATGTAACACTATAATTGACATTACTCTAAGCACAGGTCTGGCTGCGCAACACATATCCAACTGGCACGTGTCGGAAGAGTTATCCTGCTCCGACCACAGATGGATACGGTACGACCTAACTGCTGACACCCACACAATAACGCCAAGAAGAAACCCAAGACGCACGGATACACCAGCGTATAGGGAACTTGTCGAAGGTAAACTTAAAAATATACAAATTTACAGACCTAACAATACAAGGGAGTTGGAGAAACAGGTAAACTCACTCACTACAAACATAACTGACAGCTTTGAAAACACATGTCCACTATCGACACCACCGGCTAGGAAAAACAACAACGGCTGGTGGGGACCAGAGTTGGAACGATTGAGAACAAAAATGAGACGACTCTTGAACAGAGCAATGAACACAAGTTCTGACGTTGATTGGGACGCTTACAAGACGGCCAAATCAGACTTCAAAAAAAGACTAAGATAGAGAAAATCCCTCTCATGGCGGAAATTCTGTGACAACATATCCACGGCAACGCAAGCAAACAGAACAAGGAAGATCCTCGCAGATCAACCGAAACAGCTACTAGGCACCCTGCGGAGACTGGACAACACCACTACCACCACTCCAGCTGAAACGGAAAGGCTAATGGTGGAAACACACTTCCCGGGATGTAGAGTAGTAAACAAACAAAACCAAGACGAACAAACAACGGAATACTACCCGACTGAGACTGAGTGGGAGACAGCGGAACGCATAACAGAACTAAACAAAACAATATGGGCTGTGAATAGTTTTGAAAGCTATAAGTCACCAGGCACAGACGGAATCTTCCCAGCACTACTAAAATGGGGAGGCCTAAAACTAATGGAACACGTATCAAATATACTCTGCAGTTGCATAGCATTTAGATACATACCACACAAATGGAGGGAAGTAAAAGTAATCTTCCTACCAAAACCCGGCAAGACTGACTATTCGGACCCCAAGTCATTCCGGCCAATAAGCCTCACATCCTTCCTACTAAAAACTCTAGAAAGATTGTGCGACAGAGAACTGAAGGATACGGCTCTTAAGAACATAACTATACATCAAAACCAACACGCCTACAGTCAAGGCAAATCAACAGACTCAGCCCTTCATGCTGTAGTGAGCAATATAGAAAACGCACTGGAGAGGAAAAACTCCTGCCTCGGCACCTTTATCGATATAGAAGGGGCCTTTGACAAAACCAACTTTAGCAGCATTCAGTTAGCGCTACAAAGACACGGAACAGACCACCTTATAACAGAATGGATCATGAACATGCTCAAACAGAGAGTAGTAATACTATCTGACAACGGAGAACACCAGGCACTCGTTATGAGAGGATGCCCCCAGGGAGGAGTACTATCACCACTACTCTGGAACCTGGTAGTGAACGATCTAGTAATGGAACTAAACAACAAACATTTTATGACCATAGCATACGCCGATGACCTGGTGATATTAGTAAGCGGCTTGATAATAAGCACACTGTGTGACCTAACACAATCCGCACTAAGGATAGTGGAGAAATGGTGCATGGAGAATGACCTATCGGTAAACCCAAAGAAGACGGATGCAATGCTCTTCACACACAGAAGAAAGTTGGGTAGCTATGAAATGCCAACTCTCTTCGGAACGAAACTAACGCTTTCAAAGGAAGTTAAATACCTAGGAATAACCCTAGATGACAAACTCAACTGGGGCAAACACTTGGACAATAAACTGAACAGAGCTACAGTAACCTTTTGGCAATGCCGAAGGATGGTGGGCAAGAGATGGGGCCTAGCACCCCACATAATACTGTGGCTGTACAAAATGGTCATAATGCCGATGATCAGCTATGGCTCGGTTGTGTGGTGGCCTCGCACACAGCAAACCACTACAATAAATAAACTAAGTAAGATACAAAGACTAGCATGTGTGGCAACCACAGGCTGCATGAGAACCACTCCGACTGCAGCACTGGAAATAATGCTAGGATTGCTACCACTGCACATGCACATACAGAAAGAAGCGGCCGCCACAGCGCTTCGGCTTAAAAACCAAAATTTGTGGTCAAACCTCAGCTCGGCACACAAAAAGATCTATGACAAGATGATCTCTAGCATGCCAATACTAGAAGCACCTATTGACAAAATACCAAAGACGATGATCTTCTGGAAAGATTATGCCATATCGCTAACAGAAGATCAGAAGGAAGGACTGAATCAAACACACCTTAGAATATTTACAGATGGCTCAAAAACAAATGAAGGTACCGGATGTGGAGTCTTCTCAGAAGACCTTAACATGCACATTTCGAAACCTTTAGGAGAACATAGCACAGTTTTCCAGACGGAATGTGTGGGAATAATAGAAGCCTGCAAGGCACTGAGGAGACGAAAAACCAAAAATGAAAATATACTAATACTGTCAGACAGTAAATCAGTGCTGCAAGCGCTACAAAGTAACAAATTCACCTCAGAACTTATATTAGAATGTCACAGCTGCCTCATGGAGGAAAGCAAGGAAGGGAACAAAGTGACTATACAATGGATAAAAGGACACAGTGGCTCAAGAGGAAATGATGCGGCGGATGAACTGGCGAGAAAAGGGTCAGAGACACCGACGTACGGACCGGAACCCATCATACCACTACCATTATCATACATACGAAACCAACTGGGTCTATATCATCGACATCTCCACAATAAATGTTGGAACGACCTGGTCTCCTGCAGACAAACCAAAGAAGTACTACCTGAGTTAAACTGTAAAATCACGAAAACCCTACTACGAACACCCAGGCACAAACTGAGGAAAATAGTAGGATTGATCACCGGACACAACACTTTAAACAAACACCTGCACAATATGGGCAAAACAGATAGTCCTATGTGCAGGGCCTGCATGGAAGAGGAGGAAACAGCAAAACATATTCTTCTAGATTGTAAACAAGTAGAGGTATACAGGAGTAGGGACTTGGGGACTCCACAGACACTAAAGGAGGCATTTAGCAACCTGAAACATACACTGAGTTTCGTGGAGGAGCTTGGATGGTTGGAATAGGGCTACCTCGCTATCACGCAAAAAAGGCACAATGGTTGTCGAGTTGCGGAAAAAGCCCAGTAAAACTAACTAACTAACTAACTATGTTCAGCGGTGGACGTCTTTCGGCTGATAAGATGATTATGATGAATAATCTCATCTTTGTTGATTACTGCAGGATATCACGTCTTAATCTTACCCCAGCTAGATGGGTTCGATATTAAGAAATCTGTGGGTCGCTTTTGGGTAAGATTGGCGCAAGACTAGGACTAATGGCGTACCTACCCGATGAGAGGCCTATGCTCTACAGTGGGCGCTCACGGACTGATTTATTTTAATTTATCCAGAAAACCAACAGCTGAACTAACATATCCAGGTTTTATACAATGTAACAACAGAGCCAATTACAGGCTTTCGCATATAGGATACAAGAATACAAGACACAGAATTATGTATAGGTAGTTACCTATGCTAAAAACAAAAAAAGCCAGGCATGAAAAGACAGATTGTAGGAAAATTAAACAAAAGGAACAACAGTGGTAACCTTTAATGGTTTAACTTTTGCGAGCGGGGGAGCAAAGAAACTGGATGCCATAGTATTTTGATGATATTGATGATGATGATGATGAACATTTTAGTGCTGAATAAGACACTGGTCTCACCGCGAGCTACTAAACTTTGAACTATCGGCTATACAAGAAAAGATACGCACTCCCGTGTAAATAAAAGAGACACGGCGATACTCGCCAAGCTATTGTCCTGGCCACGACATTGGTCTAAAGCTCTAAGGCGACCAGCGGCGAGCGAACTATGAGTTGGAGTGGGATGCCGATATGGGTACGAGAGGGAGCACTATACGTTTTCCACTAAGCCGGTCGCCTTACGCCCGGCCACGACATTGGTCTAAGGCGACCAGCGGCGAGCGAATCCATCATGAGTTGGAGTGGGATGCCGATATGGGTACGAGAGGGAGCACCATACGTTTTCCGCTAAGCCGGTCGCCTTACGGCCCGGCCACGACATTGGTCTAAGGCGACCAGCGGCGAGCGAATTCATCATGAGTTGGAGCGGGATGCCGATATGGGTACGAGAGGGAGCACCATACGTTTTCCGCTAAGCCGGTCACCTTAGACCGATGTCGTGGCCGCGGCGTATCAACTATCAATCACCGCCGGGTGAGTATTGCCGTGTCTCTTTTATTTACATGGGAGTGCGTATCTTTTGTTCGTGTTTATAGTTGATAGTTCATAGCTTAGTAGCTCGCGGTGAGACCAGTGCCTAAAGGCCCGGTGCAGTGATAACAATTTGAATCTCAAACTCAAAACGCTATCTAGAAATGCTCAAACTAAGTCAGTAAGTACTGAAGTAAATCGTGCTAGTTCGCAAGTTTGCTGCGCACTACTAATCTGATTAATTTCAAACTGAGGTAAGCGTTTCGTAGTATTTCATTAATTTTAGTATTTATTGAAATATTCGTATAACAAATCAAACTATTTATACGATGTTTTTGTCTTAGTACCTATTAAGTAAAAAATTAGGGACTTTTTCACTTTTAGGCACAATTAGTGTGAAATTATTCTTTATTTTAGTACGATAACTAATCACTAAATTTCCATAACAGCTCGATTCTGGTGTAAACTTTATTAAACTATAAGCGGTATTATATTATAAAAACGTCGATCAAGCTTAAATATCTAAAAATATCGTATTTAATTGTCATTACAAACCTGACTGCGATTAAGGTTTTTTAATGTCACGCAAATTGGGTGTCTCTAAAAGTGAAAATGCCTTTTAGCCAACCAGCCGTGTGGTAACGGCAGTAAGAATACATTTGTCACCACCCCAACTCGTCGTAAGAGTCGACTAAGGGATTGAAGTGTCACTGATCAGTATTTGATAAAAGATTAAAGATGGGCAGCAGCGTCGTCATAGTGGACACGTCATTACTGCGATCGCCAATCCGCTTGCCCAGCGTGGCGATAATGGGCATTTACCTCCTAATGCGTTTATACACATAGTTAATAGGGGAGGCCTACGTCCAGCAGTGGACTATCATAGGCTGATGATGATGATGAACCAGTTTTTCAGTAGAAAAAGTTTTCTATGGACCGCCAACTGTTCCTGACAACATGTTTTTTAATTTGCCGACTTGATGATATGACCGGAATGATGATAATGTTCTGAAAGTTGACGCAATTTAAAAACTGATGATGATGATGATGATGATGAAATGTCAATATTGTCAATTTCACTGAATTTGACAAGCGTACTAAATAATTACCCTTTTTGAATGTCCTCGCTATAGTGAGGACAAAAGTTTTGTGTTACAAAATGTATTTTACTTCCGTTTGTTAAAACATTCCTTACGCTCAGGATTCTATTTTATAAACAGTTGCCTTGAAAAAATATTTCGATCAGTAAAGTATCGAAATATCAAGGCGTTGGCTTTTTAAATGAGTCCTATAATTCTTCTACTCCTGTTTTGTCTTCAAAAATGTTTTAGTTTCAAGGACCAATCATTGTCTCGTAGCTTCGCCTAGTGCGGAAAGTAAAAGTTACCGCCTTATTTGTAGGCCAGTCAGTAAAGAAAAACCTCTGTCCCAAGAAGACACTCAGCGAGTTATTATATCATTTCGTCACGGTCAATGCCTGCTTGATGTAATAATCCGTGTCGAAGGACAAACATCACTCTTACCATGGGGTTATATCGATAAACTACCCTTACCATTTCGATTCATCATCGTCATTATTTCAGCCATAAGATCCACTGCTGAACATAGGCCGTCCATAGACCTCATGAAGATCGTAGAATAGAATATAGACATAGGCTTATACAATACTTTAAAATAAAACTATTCCGAACATAATCGGCCCAGCCGTTTTACGGATAACTATGGAACCGGATAACTACGGATACACTAAGCATGGTCCGACATGCTCTTGGCTGTTTTTTTTTTGTTTTTTAGGCAAAAGTAGGTACAAATAATCACGAACAATTTCCAATCCACAAGAAAACGGTTTTACAAGTCTCAATAATTGGTTAAAACATTTCTCTATAAACTGTATGTGTATACCTACATATTTACATCGCCAAATGGCGTTAGCGATAATAGAGAATAAGGTTTAAAAAATGTATTGAAACTTTAAAACATTTAATTTCTTTCTTTTATTCGGACCGAAAACCTCGTGGTTATAGATATGAAAAAAAAAACGGAGAAACTACTAGTAAAATATAATAAAATGGCATGTATGACACATTCAAAAGAGTTTGCTGCTATTCCAATTTGAATTAAGAATTATTTGACTTTGACTTTGAGTTAGACAACTTGAAGGTTTCCTAGCCATTAGCAGACCATCACTGCAAGTAAACTCATAGTAGCGACAAATGCGGCATAAAATCGGCGCACCTAACACATTCCCAAAATTAAGCTTACCATAAAACCTGAAAGGTTTTCGAGTAATGGACGGTCTGACGATAACCACGTCGTGATAACGTTATCTAATTGAAAGGCTTTTAACTAATATTTTGGCTGATATACAAGAAATACTGATAAATAATTAAAATGCTTTTTTACTGGTGCATTGACGTCGGTTGACATAATCTCCGTCGTGATGGACGGCCTGCGTAACTGCGGCCCTACCGCGTAAAACGAAATTCGTAAATTTCGAGGTTTTGTCTCTCTTAGTCTAATGACGCCTTCGTTTGAGTAACAGAGAAAAAACCTCGAAATTGGCCCTCGGTCTAATGTCCTACTGCGAACCAGGAACGAAGTTTACCCTCTCTTTCGCACTTGTGAATTTGAACGTAAGTGTGTCAGGGAGGCTCCACTTCGTGGTTCGCGGTAGGGCCTCTGATAGGTGAACATTTGCGAACATTGCAGCCTGGTAAAGGAGTTTGCATATTGCACTCTTTTATGATTACACAGAGTAACTGCTTAAGTGGAGACCGAAACTGATCTCTCGTGGTCTGGCAAGAGTGCTACCAAAACAGATAAAGTTCAAATATCAAACAATTGGCATTCAAATTGAGCCTAATTGAATTTGTTAGTTACGCGGTATTGCACTATCCCCGACGATAAGGATTTTTTCAAACTTGCTACGGAATGTTGATGTTACTTAGTTTAAATTAAACCCGGATATACTATGTTTCCGGTGTCATGTGCTAAGATGATATGTAAAGAGATTTCATGTATTTATTTCACACCTAGGACTGCAAACAAACTGTCTTTTGTTTTGAAACGTCAAATTGTGACACTAGGTCTTGACATTCAGCCACAGAAAAAAAAAACCTTAGAACTAATGTCTATACCACCAGTTATAAAGATACCTCAAACAGATTTAAAAAAAAAGTTAGGCGCGAATGTTTTTTTAAAGTTTTACGATACTGTACTATTGGTTTATTTACAAATTAAATAGTATGGTTCGGCGAAATCTGTTCCTTTTATTTCATAGCAAGTTTGAGAAAAGCACTTATATAGTGCCTGCGAGATAGTATCGGCGAGAAACAGGGTTACAGGCCGCGTATCACTATCTGGCCTCAGTTCCTTCGGCCAGATATATCTACTTGGCCTGTAGCTCTTCGCTTCCCGTCCTCTATACTAATGTACTCTTATTGGCAGGTTAAGCACAAACACGATATTTTGAAGCAATAATCTAATTGGCTATATAATTAAGGTGAAAGGTTAGTACGTGCAAGGATAGAAGAGAAATATTCATTTGAAACTGTTACACAAGAAATCCTAAAAAAAACAGAATATCTGCCAATATTTGCCAACAACGAAAAACCGCATGATATCGTTCGTCACAAACGTAGCCACAAAGTTCCAATTAGAGCTTTGAGGTTCCCAGTTTTCATAGATGCAACAAGAAACGAGACAAATTAATACTCGGTCTGTGGTGCATTTGATACCTGGTTCAAGCGCCCTCTCTAATAAACATTTGGAACTTTTCACCTGCAATGGTCCGGCCTAAATATGTATTTTTTTTGACGAACTGGGAATCCGGCTAGAGTATCACGGCTACAGTAGTTTGGAGTCAGATACATACACATACTTCGTTGTTTTTTAGCAGCATACTCTAGTTTTGCAATCTGTCTGTGTCAGTTAGGTATTTAGCTAGTGGTGAAGCATAAGTTAGTGTTTAAGTATGTAGAGGAGAGTGGGTAGGATTTGTACAGCGGGAGCATTCGTACAGTGGTCATATCTCCGCTATCCGACACGCGAACATGTTCAGATTTTTATGTGTAACGGCCACTAATATGCATAACTCACCACCGATAAGGGATAGAAATATGGCAATTAGTTTCTTAAAAAAAATTAAAACGTGTTATTGACACCTCAAAGTAATTATAAGTAAAGTCAAGTAAGTCTTTTTTAAATGCATTTATTTCAGAAAGCTTTGCTCAGTTACATACGTGATTAAATATACTTCATAAGCTAATCTTTGAATGACATAACTATGAAATGGTTTATTTTATGATTAGGATACCATCCACATTCCTAATGATACTAACTTCTTCCTAAAATGTTTTGATTCTAAGCTTTGGACATTGATTTAGGTTTAAGTTTTAAGTTTTTAGGTTTAAGAAAGTTTAAGGACGCAGACATTTGACATATTTCGATTTTTTTAGATACGTTTTTAAAGTATTAAAAATAAACGTATCACCCCCAAACATTGTCTATGAAAGACAGTTTAAAAAAAGTATTTTCATCACACCTGTTCGGTAAGTGCGCCAATGCGCTGCGGCGATGCGCGCCGTAGATGCGTCATTACACCCTAGGGCTGTCAAGGATTTTCATACAAAATTACGATGCACTAGACGCGCCGCGCCGAAATTTCATCCCTGATTTTGAGAAATGATTTAGACCATTTTAGGGTAGTTTTGTGAAAATAATTATATTCTTTTATTTATACTTTTTTTGCCTCACAGCACAGGTCAGCTGTGATGAAAAACATTGTGTATGCCACGGGCGGTACAAAAATTATGAACTCGTGTGAAGCAATGCCCGCGCCTTCGGCTTGGACTTTACTTTGACACTCGTTCACAAATTCTTATTTACTGCCCTTAATACACAACGTACTATTGTGGTACGCCACCTCTTTGTTTTACATTTAAATTTGCATATAATTTGGTTCCTCCATAGAGTATGCGTAACTTATCCAGTGACTTAATAATTCTTAAACGAAGGGCTGGCATGATTTTGAATTCAAGTTTAGAATGCTTGCCGTCTCTGTCATGTGAAATAGACTATAAAGGTTTAATATCTTTACATTACACTACCTATTCTATTAATACGTTCTAACTGAAGAGGTTCCCAATTATTGCGGTAATATTTTCGTAAAATTGATATAATTATTGGGCAGAGAATTTGGGAGTAAGGACTTCTAAGTTTAGACAGTTAAATAGAGATGTGAAAATTTGAGTGCGTATTATTGAGGAGAAATGGACGTTAAATTGATGTACAAAAGAAAATAATAGATAACTTTCAAGTGGGTGAACCGATTTTGAAGATTCTTTTTTTATTTGAAAGCTGATGCTTATACCGATTGTTCCAATTTTAGTTTCATCCAGTTCTGACAATGGCGTCCATGAGAAAACCTTATAAGTCATAAATTTGCATTAAGTATATGCACGACGAATGACCGAATAACTCAATATCACGCTAACCGATTACGATAATTATTTTTAAAGCCGACTTCAAAACAAATCGAGATGGTCCCGTTGGCACCAAGTCGGGGCGTGATAATGGAATCATAGAGAAATTGGTTGAAGTCTGTTTTTAAAATTTTATTTGTATTATGCGGATGCGGGTAGAAAAGGACTGGTCATTGTGGCAATCTTTGGGGGAGGCCTATGTTCAGTAGTAGACGTCTGTCGCTAATATGATGATGATAATGATGATGATGTCTTGTCCCCAGGTTGCACAATTCACGGTGATGTGGGTGCTGTTCATCTCCATCGTGGTTCTGAACGCATCTGTAATCGCAGCCCTACTCTGCACCAACGCTCGAAAGAGTCGGATGAACTTCTTCATCATGCAGCTCGCTATTGCTGGTAAGTGCTTATTTATCATTGACATCTTCCTTGCATCATTTATATTTACCCTACAATGTATACAGTTCCAGATAAGGTACAATACAACCAATATATTTACGGTTAGAACGAGCGACATCTATTATACGTGAAAGGATACAGAGCACTCTTAGATTGGTCCACATTAGGCCAATGTGTACTGTGGCCTTTAGGCAAACAATTTTTGACATGAGTGACGTTCAACGTCTTATCAGTAAAATGTAGGTACTAAGAGAGACAAATTTGAAGGCCACTTTTTAAATTATGAACACATTTTTATTACATCGAATTTACCTCTTTTCACAATTATCAGAGTTACGAACGTCGAAATTGAAATGTTTATGAAATATTTTGTATGAATGGTTTCAAAAAATACAATGCTTATTTCCATCCAATTACCTCCATCTTTGAAGGAAATATCATTTCTGTCACATTGCAAGAAATTAGGCTTTATTTACGAAACGCTGTTAAGGAATATGTATTACTGGTCTCTCACGGGATGACTTGAGGTGGTGACACGTATTTTTTACTGCTAGGTATAACCCCCAGTAAGTCTTGGATATTTATGTGAAATTTAAAATCGAAAATCCCTGTTTTCTGTACTATTATGAACAATTGAAGTCAATAAAACAAACAAACGCAGGACATGTTGCCAATTTTTAGTTTCAGTTCCAAATAATTTTAAAAATATTTAACATTGTAATTTGAAAATTCAAAGTATTGGAAACTGATATCAATTGAGAAGAAACTTACTGGTATCGTACTGCGAATGTTTCTAAAGACGTTTGAAAATATTTGTTGATTGCATTTAATCGCTCGAAACTCAAAGACCCAAGAACATGCTGTTATTAAGGACTTGCTCACAACACGACACCGGAATAAATATATTTTTCAATTGACCAATATGCAAATAGTCAGCAAAGTGCATGTTAACCATTTGTAGACTATTTGAAAACTGTTACAAATAATAAACATGAGAAAAGATTAATCCGATTTGCTCTTCTTCATCTTCTTCTACCTAGCAGTATCCCGGCCTTTGCCAGGGTCTGCTCTCCTGCTACATTTCTTCCACTTTGCGCGATCCTGAGCATCTTCTCCTGTGAGCCCATTTACACATATGTCAGCCTTCACGACATCTAGCCATCGCTTCTTTGGTCTGCCGCGGGGTCGGAGTCCGTCAAGGGCTAGGTTAAGGCATATGTTTCCTACATAGTCAGGTGGCCTACGACAAACGCCACCAAACCACCGAAGACGGCATTCTTGAAGCTTTTCCGCTACGTGACGGACTACAAGTCTGCCTCGGATGTACTCGTTCCGAATGCGGTCAGCACGCGTAATGCCGCACTTCCATCGCAGCATCTTTATCTCTGTAACGCGAAGCTCCTGATCGTACCTGATTTGCTCTCTAGAAAATATAGTACGACGAAGGTAGATTATTTTTATGAGAAGATTGTAAGTGAAGATTTTCCGCTTTTCTCATTCGGTATCAGCGGAATCAATTTCACGCATTGGGACAATGCAACAGAAAATGAAATAAACACAAAACAGCTTTACAACATCGCGGTTACATTATAAGTAGCCAGCAAAAACTGTAACTTACTTTAAACAACAATATTTTGAGACTTAAGCGCAATTGACTATAAGTAATTAAGGAATCCTTTGAAACTGAATGATGCTACAAAGACACTTCTGAGTAAGATCTCAAAACTTGAAAGTTGACAAAGCCTGCCGAAACAGTAAAATATTCCGTTTATTATAGACAACCGTTTATTATTTAGGTACCTCAAAGGCAACTTACGTACTTCTGAGCTTGAATATTTTATTGTCGTCATCGTTTATTCTTCTACTTATTTCCTGTACCTATCCTTTAAAGTAACGTAACTCTCTTATTCTGTCACTGTGTACTACTTGTTATTGCAATCGCCAACCTGCCTGCCAAGCGTGGCGATTATGGCCTATACCCCCAAATTTGGGAGAGGCCTTTGATAAGTAGTCATTTAGGGCTGTAATAATGATGATGATATTAATAACAAAGATAATGATTATTATAATTTCATTATAATTATGGCTTTAATCCAATCGTAAAATGAAAACTCTTATGCCATATTGAATCATCATCATTTCAACCATAAGACGTCCACTGCTGAACATAGGCCTCCCCTTTTGGACCTCCACATACACCAGTTGGAAGCGGCCTGCATCCAGCTACTCCTGATCTTTGTAATCGTCTGTCCATTTTGTAGGTGGGGTTCTACAGTGCGTTTGCCAAAACGTGGTCTCCACTCGAGCTGAGCACTTTTCTATCCCATCGGGCTCTGCGTGCAATGTGATCTGCTCATTGTCACTTTAGTTTGATAATCCGGAGGGCTATCTCGGTGACTTTAGTTCATCTACGGATCTCCTCATTTCTGATTCGGTCACGTAGAACTATCATCATCATCATCATATCAGCCGAAATACGTCCAATGCTGAACATAGGCCTCTCCCAAAGATTGATGACACACGATAACCGGTCCTGAACCACCCGCATACAACGAATTCCTGCGACTTTCACCAGGATATTAGTACACCTTGTGAGGGGCCTACCAATGCTGCGCATTCCGGTATGTGGCCGCCACTCGAGAACCTATCCGCCCCAACGGCCATTGGTTCTACGTTTAAAGTGCCCCGCCCACTGCCACTTAAGTTCAGCGACGCTGTATCTGGTACTTTCATTCTGCTGCTGGGAGTCTCTCTGCGAGATCGTATTAGAAATGAGACCGCCTCATTACTAATACGATCTCGCAGAGAGACTCCCAACACACCCCCAGTAGGGCTATATTGAATAAATTTTATATTTTACAGTTCCACCTGTAAAAAACCTTTTTTTTTTTAAGTTTCTCTTTGGAGCATTGCGTTTCATAGTAAGGGTTAACCCACATTAGAATTCGTACTCAGTGAATACTCAGCTAAGTTGCTGACACTTGATATTAATGGAAGAGGAACATGTTTCACTAACGCTCCACTTTGGAGTTGCATGTTTGTGCCAAGTTTCGCTTTAGTTCAATTAGTATAGAGATGACAAAATTGACTGACTAAGTATATACCTTATTGGAATAACATTATGTGAAGCTATGATCAGGTGTAGGTACATAATATATTGCTTACAATTAATATTAAATTATTGGGGATTGGTTTCAGATACAGAGATATTATGGTAATCATAATAGGTATTCTGCGTAGTTTTAGAACTTAGAAAATGTAAACCTATCAAAATCATTTCCTTTTTTTTTTCAAAGTTATCCCCCTCACTTTATTCTTTATTTTTGGATTTGGACTTTTAAATGATTTCTACTCAGAATCGCGAGCTCTTTCGACAACTTAAAAAAAAACATAGGTCTTTTCTAGAACGGTAGTTTTCCCTCTCTGTTACTCTTTCAGATTAGTGCGACAAAAACAGTTAGCTGCCTTTCGTTTACGATTGACGATTAAGCGTTAGCGATTGGCAACTTGTCTAAGCACCCTGTAGGCTTATGATAGCCCGGTGTTTCACCCTTTGTCGTCGTTGTCGTCACGTTTTAACAAGTTAGCTAGTACGAGAATGGCGCGTAGCACGATGAACGATTATCTTGTGACCATCATAAGTCAGGTGGCAGGTGGCTTTGATGGTCACGTGGTTTGCCATTTATCGTGCTACTTGTCACTTTCGCACTATTAGACTTGTTAGAACCTGACAATAACGACAAACGATTAAACACGGGACCATAAAAATGCATTTAGACCAAACGAGCATTCACTCATTCTGTCCCCCACTCTACGAAATTCGTTCGTTACACAAAACGTGATTCGTCGAAATTCGTTGATTTCGTAGAGTGGGGGATAGAATGAGCAAATTCTCGTTTGGTTTAAATGCACCTTAATAAGACTGCTGGTATATCTTTAAGGCGTCGACGAAGGCAGAGGTCATTCATGAGTTCAATCCGAGGCTGTTGATACTGGTGTGTAAGTTAATTATAATACTCGTATTTCCATCTTTCGGTGTCCTTTACTATTATTATCATAGTGATAAGTAAAATAAATTCAAATTATTATAAAGAAATCGTCAAATATAATAAAAATTATATTATCAAAGGAAAAGCTTTCGATTTTTTTTTCATGGGGTGACGTTGCAATCTGCTAATCTTGAAATACTCTCTTTTTGTTTAATTTACAAACCGAGAACTATATTATTATACTTAGAGTCGCCATCGGCCCCAAGTTCACCACATTGAGAAGTCCTACAATTGTATATTTACTGTTTCACCAATAGGGAGCGTCTATAGGCTACAGTTACCGCTTACTATCGGAAGAGCCGTGCGTTTGTTTGCCACCAGCATAAAACGTAGTGCAGGAACTGTAATAAATCAGCAGTAAATAGCTACTTTTATGCGAAGCAAAATTAGAATTGTCACAAAAATCGCGACAATTGTAGCGAAATTCCAACATAATAAGCCAAACCTCATGTCAAGATTTAATGAAAATTGTACTAAACCTTGCAACAATTGTCACGGGTTTCGGAAAATAAAAAGTAGTTTATTAACGATATAATAACGTTATTAGTAATAATTTTATGTTGGTGGCAAACAAGCACATGGACCGTCCAACAGTAAGCGGTAGCTGTAGTCTACGGAAGCCTGTGACGTCAAGAACAGTACTGATATTTTACAATAGGCATGATGACTGGCAAGTCAAATCAGCATCTTTTTTCGAACTGTCAAAACGATCACGACTATGGAATTTTATATAAAATACTCAAAAGTGACTTCACGTTTGAGTACTGCCAAATGACCTACTCTTTTAAGTTCTTTTCAATTTATTAAATAGAAGTTCTGTACAAAAATTACTGCAATCTACATCTTAGTAATAATTTCTTCGTGTATTATGTCGTGCATAATGTTAAATAATTTATTTTAACTACAGTCATCATCCCTATTGTCACAATTGTAATTATGGTGAAATAGGCCACAGATATATCCAATCGAGTCCAGAGCGTTCAAAATATCTGAACATGCCTTTACTGCCATGACGATAGAGGCGTGTTCAGATATTTTTGAGCATTTAAGAGATCTCTTCTTGCACCCCAGCGATAAAGTCTTTTTTCATGGCGCGCATCGCCGCAGCGCATTGGCGCACTTACCGAACAGGTGTCTGTTCGGTAAGTGCGCCAATGCGCTGCGGCGATGCACGCCATAGATGCGTCATTACAACCTAGGGCTGTCAAGGATTTTCATACAACATTACCTAAGTCGCACTAGCGCGGCGCACGCCACGCCGAGATTTCATCCCTGATTTTGAGAAATCCATTCCATCCATTCTCGAGTAGTTATGTGAAAATGGAAAACATTGTGTGTGCCACGGGCGGTACAAGTTCTTATTTACCGCCCTTAATACACAATGTACTATTTCAGGTGGGCTGCGTCTATTGTTGGTTCTTGTGTCTGTGCGGCGGGCGATTTGTTTACGCGATCCGCGCCGATAACATCCATTTCACTAGTAAATCTGTTAGTGGCGTCGCGTAATGGCATCGACAGCTTTAAGTATCGTCTGTTTGTTCGACATCGTAACGCTCCTGTTTTCTGTTAGCTACATTGTCTAAAAGCTGATGACAATGCGACACGCCACCAGAACCATCCATGGGAACTCCTTAAGGCAGTGACAGAAATCGCCAAGTAATCTGATTACTTCTGTCAATTACACTTGTACTTGTACTTTGTAATATACATACAAATGTGTAATCGCAAGGAGTAATCGTATTAGTCGTATTACTTTTTGCCGAACTCAGGATGTTTAGCCAAGTTGCCAATCGCTAACGCTTAGTAGGGTAAATATCTGAGCTTTACAACCGCCTAATTTTGGTGGCATCATTTTTGTCGAAGTTTCAAAACGTCTCATTTCAACGTCAAAGTCAACGTCATTTGTATAAGATACCGTGCCTCCTTGAAATGACAACGTTGCACATTGTAATGAATAGAAACTTCGGCAAAAATGACACCACCGAAATTAGGCGGTTGAAGCGCTCAGATATTCAATTTACACAGTAGCGTATCGTGGAAGCACCCAGTAGGAGACAACTGTGAGTTTGCAATGCGAGTTGTCATGGTAAAGGTCCTAATTTATTTCTGCCTACGCTTCACATTACCGTAATTTCCCATTATAGTTAATCTGCTAATACACACGCATGGCTGCTAATAGGCTTCATTCCGTTTCGTTACCCGCTTATATCGGATACACATGATACCACATCCGCATTGAAATCGCTTTTTTAAAAGCTTTTATTTAGTTTGAAATGTGTGTAATGTAATATTATGATTGGTCAGATTATTATCAAATGATAAAGGAATACGTAGGATGCCCTGAAAATTTCGGGAATTTAATACTTAGGAACGTATATTTGACATGTGTTATACCTCTTTCTTACAAGCATAGTCTCATTATTCGAAAACACTGGCCACTTAGAAAAAAAAAACAATGTCCGATTTTCAATTGTTTTTTAAAGTCGTTGAGTCGCTGGTGAAAATGGAGCTGTCCCGCGAAAGTTTTAGAGCAATGATTTATTATGACTTTAAAAGTGGATTAACACAACAACAATGTGGAGACCGATTAACTATTGCTTTTAGTAGTGAAGCACCTTCAAAGACGACCATATACAGGTGGTATTCGGAATTCCAACGTGGCCGTGTGTCTCTTGCGGATGACGTACGTGAGGGTCGACCGAAAACGGCCATTACCGATCAAAACATCGATTTTGTTCGCCAACTGATAAAGGAAGATAGGCATGTTACATATCGGGAGATTCAGGAGACTTTAGGCATTGGAATGAGTCAGGTACAAGTTATTTTACAACAAGAGTTGGGCGTGCGGAAGTTATTTTCCCGGTGGATTCCTCACTTGTTATCTGACGACCAGAAAACGGTACGTGTCAATTGGTGCCGCAAAACTTTAAAAAGATTTAATGGAGGAAGCTCAAATGCCGTTTTTAGTATTGTGTCAGGTGACGAATCATGGATTTACGCATATGAGCCTGAATCGAAAAACCAATCTCGAGTTTGGGTTTACGAAGACGAACCGAAGCCGACAAAAGTTGTTCGTTCTCGCAGCACGATCAAAAAAATGGTAGCCACGTTTGTCTCCAAATCGGGTCACGTGGCGACTATCGCTCTTGAAGATCGAAGAACTGTCAATGCCGATTGGTATATAGGCGTTTGTTTACCGATTGTTTTTGCTGAACTGCGAAAAACTAACCCTAACCGCCGTATTATACTACACCATGATAATGCCAGCCCTCACACCGCTCAGAAAACAGACGACTATCTGAAGGGCGAAAACGTCGAATTACTGGACCATCCTCCGTACAGCCCCGACCTAAGTCCCAACGATTTTTTTACTTTCCCGAAAATAAAGAATCGGTTGCGTGGTCAGCGTTTTCAGACCGCGGAAGAAGCAGTCGACGCTTATAAAATGGCCATTTTGTCAACCCCCACTTCAGACTTCAATAACTGTTTTAAAAACTGGTTTCAGAGAATGAAAAAGTGTATTAAACACAAAGGAGAATACTTTGAAAAACAATAAAAGTACTTTTATTTCATTAAAATGCGTATTTTTTCCGATTCCCGAAACTTTCAGGGCAACCTACGTATAATGATTATAATGTCATAAAACTAAATGTAAAGCGTTCACTGAGTTCTATACAATTTGTCAATAAACGTTCGAACAATTAAAGCATTTTCTGTACGCTTAGCACATGATTGGTATGTCAGTATGTGGCCGCGAGATAGATTTTCCATCTTTTACTAACTATATGAATAAAAGAGGGATGGATAGTCTATCTCGCGGCGACATATTGACGCACTGATCTTGTGCTAAGCCTACAGGTAGGTTTGTGTTGGGTTCCGATGTAATTTTTTATGAGACCCTTATTATTTTTGAACGGGCTATTTAACCATAGTAACAAAAGCATTACAGCAAAATAAAAAAAAATCACCCCCTCTTTACGTGTAGGGGATATAGGTATCGGATTTTTTTTTTAATATTTTATTCGACCACTTTGTTGGCGTGATTAATATGTATACCTGGACCAGATTGCTTTCTAGCAATAACGGTCAATGAGCTAAATATGCTGTGGACAGACAGACTGATGAATACACGGACAGACGGACAGATGTACATGGCGAAACTATAGAGGTTCCTAGTTTACTACAGAACCCTAAAATGTACATTGATACAGCCTTTATTCTTTTATTCTTTATTGTTTATTCAACAACCATGTAAAAAACAGCTTACGCCAAGACATTACATGTGGAATTAGTGTAATAATTTAATAAAAAATTAATATAAGCTAACATAATTCTAATAGTAATATCATTTTATGTCAAAATAATGAAAAGGAAAAATTATAGGGTACAGTAGTAGCAGGTATTAAGGTAATGGTTCATTTTTCGTCTAAGTTGTGTCCATCTATCAGAGAAAATGTCGGCATTTTGAATCGTAGCTAAAAAGTTAATAATTAATTCTATAGCTCTGTGGGTGGGTGCGTTGGAAGTTTGATCGGTACGGATGTGATATGGAATAGTAAGGAGGTCTCTAGGGCGGCGCACTCGGCGCCCCACTGCAGCTGTATAGTTGTTAGGGATGAGGATGGCTATGCGCTCGAGCACGGATGGGTTATCAATATGATTTCTGAGGAGTAGACAGTAATGAATGGCTAATGTTTGTTTACGTCTTAATTCTAGTGATTTTATACCTACCATTCCTAGAACAAATGATGACGGAAATAACGTGGGGTAGTATCCGTAATACTTTTTATATAAATGCCTAGCAAATTTACGTTGGACACGCTCAAGCATAATGCTATATTTGGCTTCTCGAGGATCCCACGCGACGGCATTATATTCCAGTTTAATTCGGACAAAGGCATTATAAAGAAGTACGAGTATTATTATTTTTGGGACTCTAAATACTGAAGCTGTTCTAATAATAAACCCAAAGATTTTATTGGCCTTTTTGCAAATATTTATAATGTGTGTGTTCATTTTTAGTTTTGTGTCTATAGTCAGTCCAAGGTCTTTTACTTCTGATAGTCGTTCAAGAGGGGTAATGTTTAGGGTGTATGTCTGAAGGAAGGGATCTAAAGATCGGCTAAAACTTATTACTTTACACTTAGATTCATTGAGGTATAAGCGGTTTGTTTTACTCCAGTTGTCTACTTGGTTAATGGCTTGCTGTAGTGCTATATTTATCGCCAACTGTACTTTTTTATTTGAAATGGGTTTACTCATGGCTACAGACTAGCCAAAGGTAGATTTTTTTTGCCATTTCCTCTCGTAGGTTATATATAACACCTATTTATTTGTGGTCTTTTAGACTTGTCAGTCTAAAAATCCACACGATGATGTGGTTTCTCTCAGTTCCTGATGGTTTCCACCACTTTCCGACTCCGTTATCGATCTATGATAATTAAATTGCATTAGAACTACAGAATATGTATGTATAACAAAATAACAGCTCTATCGGTAATCGGAATAAGTTCAATAACAACACACAAACATCAGCTCTGTATGTAATAAATGATTCGGAAGATATATTAACGTGTGCCTTATGATAATATTATTATTAGATTATTTGATCTGCCAATAAGAAAGTCGGGAAGGTATTTAATCTCAATTATTACTTTTGTCGCTTTATCTTCTGTGATTGCTTATTGGTTGCGTGTATGGCATGGTCGCCGAGCGACTGACAGTTATTGGGTCCAATAATATGTCGATTTAAATACCATAACATTGCCTACATGCCAAACTTTGCCTGGCTTGAGAATCCGTGAAACAGTGTTGTTTTCATAGTAGCATTTTGCATTCAATTTATCAGAATAATCGCCAGTCTCACTTTCCATTATTAGAATAACTGAATTATTTCGACTACGCCCTGTACAGACTTCTATTTTAGCCGTGTGGTGACGGCAGTAAGAATACATTATGTCACCATCCCAACTCTTCTCGCGGGTGTCGTAAGAGTCGACTAAGGGATTGAAGTGTCATTGATCATTACATATCGAAGATTGATGACGGGCAGCAGCGTCATCGTATTGTCATCGTATAGACACACTACTGCGATCGCCAACCCGCTTGCCCAGCGTGGCGATTATGGGCATTTCCCTCCTAATGCATCTATGGCTAACAGGAGAGGCCTACGTCCAGCAGTGGACGGAGAGAGGCTGATGACATGACCCATATTTTCACGACAAAGGGGTCTTAGGACTGATTTTTCAAACCTCAGTTAACAGTACCTGTCAAATAAATGTTAGCCCTGTCCTTTTTTGACTGATGATTTTAAAAAAGGATGGTGATAATTTTAACTAACGGATAGGTTTATTTGGGGATTGAAAAATCAGCCCTAAATCGCTTAAACTTACGTCTAATATTGTGTATGGTCGTAGGCAGAGAGGTAGGAAGTTTACGCGATTAAGACCCGTTTGTCATTCAAATACGACTGATAACCGTGACAGTTTAAATCAATATGAAGAGTTACCGTTGTCTTGCGCTCAGTATAACTCTAGAGTATAGAATAGCATAGAGTAGAGAATGATGATAATGTTAATAATCTAGAGTATAGAGTAGAGAATAGACTCTAGAGTGATGGGCTTTAAGTTTTCAAACTTATTTTCGTACCTAATAACGATCTTAATTATTTTGAAAATAACAGAAAAAATTACAAAAAAAATTACATTGGAACAGAAAATTTCAATTTCAATGTGAACATTGTGAACTATAATTTCGCCAGCTAAACTGATCATTATTTTAGGGATACGCATAATTACGGACCTCGCCTAAGATTCAATTCTCACAAATTCAATTCGATTCATTCAATAGAAAAAAGTCTGTGATACCTAAACTTTTCTAGAAATGCTACACCTCCACAGTTTAGTATTTATGAGATCGTTAAAATGTTTTGACTTATCCGTCACTCCACGCAATTATATTTAGAAGATGAATGGAAAAAACGCTTTTAGATTAACAGAGTATCGGATCGCTAATACGAATCATGTTTGTAGATGATACATGTGCGTTTTAAGAAACATAGAAATAACTTTGTTATGTCTATTAGTACTGTGTAATCAAACTAATAAATAAAATGAATGTAAATAGAAAATGTAGAAACAAGGAAAACTAAACTTGTAAATAAATATCAAGGGACATTCTTACGTTACGTACAACCTTGTCCCATCTTAAATTCAATTCAGAATTGTGTTGTGGGTAATAAGCGAGTATAAATACATGTAGGTACCTACTAATTATACATAATAGATTATTGGGTATGTCCTTTATTTCTCAATTCTCTTAATAGTACGGTCAAATCGTATATTAAACTCGCAAAACATGTAGTAAAGCTGCATTTTTGGTATGTTATTTAGACACCATAGGGCAATATAAAACCACATTTTGCAAGCAAAAAAAAGTTGTGCTAGCTGCGTTATACGTGAAAAACTGTGAAATTAACTGTCTATTTTTAGTTTCTGATTTTTATAAAAAAAGCCTTACGTTTTTTGACAATATGTATCAGGTAACGTTTGAAGATGAATGAATTTGTAACAAGATGAGATAACATGCATTACCATAGGTCTTATAGTTTCAGAGATTCGAGACTTCAAATAGTACCCTGTTTTGTAAACTAGATAAAATGTGGAGTTTTGCTAACGTTTTTGGTTTAATATCGCCTTACCTAATTATGCTACGAAAAACATGAAATAATTACCTGTTAGCGCAATTAATATTCTTTCATTTAAGGGTAAAATCAGGTCAGTAAACTTTGTAATTGAAACTAAAAACGCGTAATTCAAAAGGCAGTAGGCCCGCTATGCAAGTTTTTCATACAAATCGCAAGTCGTGTTGCAAAGCTGCAATTTTAGTATATTATATAGGCCCTACTATAAGGACGTCCAAAAATGCTTATGACAAGAAAAACAAAACAGGAATTTCGGCATAGGACGAAAAAAACTGAAAAAATATTGGACTTCTTTTACTTTTTGACGTTTAATTAAAAAACTATTATCTTTTTGATACTGATTGCTAGAAAACGTAGAAAGAATATTAAATTTGAAAGGATTTGAGCTACCTTGCATTACCCTAAATTATATAGATTTAGAGATAAGACATTTCAAAATGTGCCCTTCATTAAGTTAAGAAAATAAATGCATGTTTGAAGCCTCGTATACCCCCAAACTATAAGACTTACAGTAATTGTTATCGGCTCAATTTGTTCCAAATTTAATGTAGTTATTATCTACAATTACTTTTTTTTTCTTAGCGCGAACGTTTTGCCAATATTTAGTGAATAGCTTTAACGTAACCTAAAATTTGTTTATGTTTTGATAAAAGGGCACTTTATGAAATGTCGTATCTCAAAATATATATAAATTACGGTGATGCAACGTAGCTCAAATCCTTTCAAATTTAATGTTCTTTCTTAGTTTTATAGCAATCAGTATCAAAAAGATTTTATATTTTTAGTTAAACGTCAAAAACTAAAAAAAGTGCGAATTTTTTCCGTTTTTTACGTCCTATGCCCAAATATTTTTTTTGTTTTTCTTTTAATATGCATTTTCGTATATATCTATAAGGCCTTTATAATATACCAAAATTGCAGCTTTGCAACTCGACTTCCGATTTGTATGAAAAACTTAGATAGCGGGCCTCCTGCCTTTGGAATTTCGGGTTCATACTTTCAACTGCAAAGTTCACTGACCTAATTTTACCCTTAAATTAAAGAATATTAAGTGCGCTATAAGGTCATTATTGCATGTTTTTCGTAGCATAATTAGGTGAGGCGATATTAAGTCGAAAACGTTAGCAAAACACAAAATTTTATCTAGTTTACAAAAAGGGGTACTTTTCAAAGTCTCGAATCTCTGAAACTATAAGACCTGCGGTAATGCATGTTAGCTCAACTTGTTGGAAATTTATTAGTCTTTAAACGTTTTATTACATATGATATCAAAAAACGTAAGGTTTTTTAAATAAAAATTAGAAACTAAAAAATGGCCGTAAATTTCGCATTTTTTCATGTACTACCCAGCTAGCACAACTTTTTTTTGCTTGCAAAATATGGTTTTATACTGTCCTATGGTGTCTAAACAACATACCAAAAATGCAGCAATACTACTTGATTTGCGAGTTTAGGGTAAAATTATGTACGATTTGACCGTACTATAAGTTTATAAAGAATCTTTTATAAAAATGTTTATAAAAGTAAAATACAACAAAAATAATACATAAACGCATTATAAAAAACCTAACCTAAGGTGCCGCCGGCAACGGGGCGGGCTCAAGCTGCCGGTGGTTAAGGCCGCAGAGAGAGGAACCGACGGACTATCCGCACCGTGTCCAGGATTACCGCCCTCTGCATCTGACCTTTGATCCAGCCATCTAGCGAGAGACTCTTAAGATGTTGTTCGAGACTCTTCGCTATTAAACCGTTGCAGCGTGGGCAGCTATGTTCAGCAGTGGACTAGGTATATATTGTAGATTGATGATGTGATGTTACTTATCTCACGAGTTCTCTCTCTAGACACAGACGTAAATTTTGTTTTAGACGATGACTGGCTGCTAAAACATTTCCCGAAAGATGAATTTAGCTTTTAACATATGTAGGTAATATATCTTCAATGCTCGCGAATTCAGAAATTAATCAGTCAGGTTTTCCTGTTAGATCATTTTGTATACTTACTTTCTTGGAATCGCAAAATACGTGGAGTGGAAGGAATTTGCCAATTTCATTAAAAAAGGAAATCAAAGCGAAACAGTGGTCAGGATCTTATTAACATTTTGTTATTTAATACATTTATGAGATCCCATTTCACTATATCCTGTCGTAGATAGTCGATGGGGTCGAAAAGTGCTCGAGTGGAGACCACGGCTACGCAAACGCAGCGTAGGACGTCCACCCACAAGATGGACAGACGACCTTATGAAGGTCGCCGAGACACGCTGGATGCAGGTCGCATCTAACCGGTACATGTGGAGGTCCAGAGGGGAGTTGTATATGTCTATGTTCAGCAGTGGACGTCTTATGGCTGAGATGATGATGATGATGATTTCACTAGAAACCTAAAGGCAGTGGCAGGATAAGGGAACATCTTGAGCCTTACCAACTTTTAGGGATCATTTCATTTCTGATGATGAGTCACGTTACTAATATACGAGTAGAGTAAGTGTTATACCATCCATATTTCAGAATATCAACTTCTTATTTTTGAAGAAAAATAAATAAGAAAGAAAAACTATATTTTAAATCCCTTTTTATTTCATGACATGACATTTTATACTAACAAATAATATATACTCGTATTATATTCATTTTATTACATATAACTTAAATATTCAAGGACACATATCGACACTGGAAATTTCAAATGTCGTAAGGGACAAAGGTCCACTTTTCAGGAGAGCCAAAAAACAAAAACCAAAATTTTAAAAAATCATAACTTGTTAAATATTCATCCGAATTAGATGGTTCTTATATATATAACTACGAAAAAGCTTTATCTTCATTAGACAATTAGGTATATACTTGTAAACTCAATAGTTTCGGAGATAGTGTCCCTTACGCCAGAAATTTACTAGACAGATGTCCCTTACGCCCCCAAAAATTTCTAGTTTTTTTATGGAAATCTGTTACGACAAAAACGAAAACACTACCTATTTGTCGTAACTGTCAAATAACATGCTACATTACGACTATTTTCTGTTGTAAAGTCATTCTAGTTTCCAGATTAATTGAAGTAAGTAGCGTAAAAATGCAAGAAAATATAAAGTTGTGTACTTACAATTGTATTATTTTCATAGACGGAAATCAATTTCACGTGTAATTTATTATATTTTAGATAACCCGTTACAATTTATAGGAAATAAAACCAAACATGTTAGGTATGTATATATTTTAGTCAGCTTAGTGTTGTGAAAAGAAGAAAACATATATCTAAAAATTGCTTTGAGAGCAACCTGAGCCCGAAACAAAAACATATATTAAAAAAGAAATTCTGGATAAGTAATCTAACTGCCTCCGCAAAGATCTATGACCCTTTTTGATGATACTCGTGCTATTAAGACGTGCGGTCAAAGGAACTATCGAATCCTTAGGGAACGAACCACTGACTGAAAACCTACATTTGTAGCCCAAAAAATGGTTAAGGAGCGCTGAGTTAGTGCAAGCCATTCAAATCGACTGAAAATTATGAAGTGTTTCCTACATTATCAAAACGAAATCAAGGCGTCCTCCTTCCGCACCTGACAAAATATTTCGGGCAAGCATTGCATTGGGGTTTATACTGAGAAAATGGACTAGTGTCAAGGTACGCTTTATACCAAAAAGCAGGAAAAACGAGTATAGATAATACTCGTTCTAAGTCCTTCAAACCTATTAGTCTAACATCTCTATTTCTTTCACTACTTGGTGGCAAGATCGCTAAGTCTAAATCAACATTTACCAAAAACTACCCCAACTGACACGTCATGGTCACAAGGTCCATAAAGGTAAGTAAGTTAGTAAGTAATTCTTTACTGCACCAGTAAGAAAATAACAGAAAGAAACAAAATAAAAATAAGCTAAGCACACGATACAGGTTACCAAAGCGGCGGTAAAGTCTAGAGAATAAGCAAACAGGTCGGTGTGTATTCCTTGATGTCGAAGGTGCTTTCGATAATAAACTCACAGAAACCATCCTTAATGAAATTAAATCAAAGGGATGAAACCACGACTATATGGGTCCGAAGAGTGCTCTCTAACAGAATAGCTACTCCAACCCTCAATATAACTGAGTATGAATTTCACACAACGACAGGGTGTTCTCAGTGTTTGAACAGCCTGCAAAAACCAACTTGAAAGCCTGGGCTTTCGGGAATAAAACAAGCACATGGAATGTGGCTTCACCAGACAGTCGAGGTACCCTCAAGATACAAATGGACCAACGACCAGAATGATAGTCGAAAATGGCACCACAGGTACAAGTAGGTGAGAGGCCTAAGGTCAGAGTTTGCGTCAGCATCAGCAAAATGGCCTTCATTTTCTAGACAGAAGTCAATATTATGATGTTTTCCGCGCATAAATATTACATTATGTGTGGCAATCAGTTTGGCCAGAAACCTAAAAACCAATATTATCTATTATCTACATCAACTCAAACAGTCAAGCTGCGATGCTCTCACTAGTTCAGTGCTGCAAGAATAAATTAAACGCCCTTGACTTTAATGAAGTTACACTTAGACGGGTACTAGGATATTCCAATATTGTTGAAAACGAAACAGCAGGTGAGTTTACCGGAAAGAACGGCAACACACGCATTGTCAGCCAAGAGCCTTTCTATGGAATCACCAAACCAGAGCCATATTATCTGCTGAACAAATTAGATATGATATCGCACAGTTGAAGTCCATCAAAGTAACTCTCACTCGTAAGCTCTTATCCAAGGGTTCAATAACAGAAAACTATTAACAGAAATCTAACTATTAACATAATATGTTATGTATAACAATCATGGGTAAGAAACAAGATGCAATATGTAGCTTCTGCAAAAAATCAGAGCAAACTACTTTGCAACGTTGCAACATATTGATTTAAACTATCAATTAATTTACTATGGACCTCATCCTCCTCTGTTTCTGCAGACCACAAATGCATAAAATAAGTATTTACCTAGACAGACCTCATGATGTACACAAAATTGCAGCCGTCAGAATTTGGAATGTTCTGGCCTCGACAAGAATCAGTAATGACTTATAAAAAGGGCTGCGACAAAATATCATAACTGCTCGGCGCGGCGGATATTAGTCCAAAACAACAATAATAAAGATGATAATATGGCAGATGTCCGGACCTTATTACTATAGCCCTATCTCTGACACATGCAATGATCATAGCTCATTACACTTTTCAATAGCCTGCTGAGACTGGTTCACGGTTCACGTGTACTACAGAGTAAATTTCTCGAATTGGCAAAAGACAGCTAATTATAAATAAGCCCATGATTCCCAGGGAGTTAATAAGATTGGGGCAGCTTGTGGCGAGCTGTTCGGCAATAGCGACATCGTCTCAGGCATGTTTTCGTCGGTCAGAGTAGAATCCAAGATGAACCGTAGGACTCGGCTTGCCTTGATTGGCCGTTGGCCGTCCAGAGAGGAATCGTTATAGCGATGTATATGCTCCAGGGGTGGAAGTGGAAATGTGCGTGAGTCGCTGGTCGATGCAGTATCTATGTGGTATTAAAAATACTGCTCTGCCCTCACCCCTCTTCCTGAGACGCCCTGGGTCAAGTCGCGCCGGCACTGTTGCAAGTGCTATAAGAAACTATACAAAATGTTATAACGTACACAAAAAATCTTTCAAGATTTTTAATATCATCTTTTTTGAGGCGTAACTCTCATTCATGTACCGTATTTAATGTAGTAACGTATACTTTATAAAATTAAAAGGTGAGTTACGACATCAAACTTTAAAATTATTTTGATTTATATGTACATACGACACAGTTTATTAAGAGAATAGAGCCATACTATCTTCAAAATTGTGTTGTAACGCACAAAAGCCTAAAATATTTGTCCCTTACGCCATTGTGAATCCACAGTTTCGTATTTATTTCATCAGATAGAATGTCGTAAAGGCACCTTCTTTTGCTGTAGTAACTAACCACATAGGGATTTATGAATAAGAAGGATATACTACGTTGAAAATTGACACTTTATCCCTTCAAATTAAAAATTTGACCCATACAACATTTTTTTTAAAGCAATATGAAGTTACGACAAAATGAATTCACTTCATAACTTCTTTATTTGAAGCGATATCAAAAAGTTAATTATACAGATCGATAGAGAATTTTTTTCTGAGTTCTATGCAATTCAAAGTGTACTTACGACAAAATGTCCCTTACGACATTTGAAATTTCCAGTGTCGATATAATATCTGCAACACAGGCTTCGTCAGAGGGCAACAAACGCAAAATAAATCAGCAACAGGCTTCGTCTCATACACATCAATGATGGGATTCGCAACAAGCTTTGTCATATTATCTACATGTAGATAATATTATGTTAGCATGTATGCTAACACAACAGGACTTAGCTCAAGAAATCATCCCGAACCGTACCCGGCCCAAAAGTCTCCATTACACCGGCCGCGTTGCCGCGTTGAATGGCCAATGAAATCTGTTGGACCCGGTACGATCCGGAACGAGGATCACACCCCCTATCCTTCAGCCGTCGACCCACATCCCCAATGAATTTCTTTGCCTCCACAGCCCAAGGTCCCGCAGTTTCTACCGCCACCGGCACAAAGTCGTACGTCTGCTCCAAGGCAGAGTATTTAGTATGCTTTAGTTTGGCCGCATTCTCCGCTGCCAATCCTGCAGATCTAATAGTGTGACTCAAGTGAGACGCTGCAAACGTACTGACGCACGTTGCGTCCCACAAGAGGCACCGACCCTTCTGCCATGGAACCAACGTGAGACCATCAGGCCTCTTTCCATCCGTCCGGCTCAACCCTGGAGGCTCCAGAACGCAGGGCACGCCAGCCGACACCAAAGCCCGGCGAATCAAATCATTGATGGCACCATGCCTTGAAAATCGCCCCGCACACTTCAGACAACTAGGTAAGGCCATGGTGTCCATCCTCCTCGACCATGGCCCCACAGATGCAACGATGCGCTTCGTACACCTTACACCCTAACCGCAAAGCGACGGCAATTCTCATGGAATCGTTGTCCAATAAAGTGCCCCACGACGGGGAAGGCAGCGCATGCAGCCATGCCCCCGACTCGACCCTCGATTCAGCCTTGAGACGCGCCAAGTTCGATCCTACCGCACCCTCCAAACAACTGACAAAGGTCCTCTTGCATAAAATATCGTCCTACCCCCTCTGAACGGTAGGGTTGTCTGGTCGCTCATCGCCATTGCACAAGGACGTCCATTTGGCAAGTACCTCCGCAACAAACGGTACCTGAGTAACGCCACCATCAACTGATAAAATTCGAGCGACGAGAACCAAAGCACCATGAGCGGAGGCAAGGAACGCCACCATCCCGACCTCCCTACAACGACGTATTCCGAGCCCACCGTGACGCACCGGGAGAGAAGCCTTACACCATTGCGCTTCATTCAGACGCACATTCAAGACAGATTCCAGGGCCACCTTGATTGTTTCGACACTTCCTCTTTTGCACGTATAATTTGTCCATAATATAAACTGGTTAACGCTCCATATAAAAAACTATAGATACGCGTGTCAACTGATGAAACTGACTTGTTGACGAGTTTTGTGGTGTACGAGTAATTCGATCCTAAATGAAGTAAGGATCAAATATCTGAGCCGAACGATCCGCCAATAATTATATTTTCAATCAAATCAATAGGCTTACTGTGAACTTCAACCATCGAAAATTTCGAGCATCTGTGTCACTCTAACGAAAGTGTCTTGAAAGTGACGAAGTAAATAAATGCTCGAATTTTTTTATTATCTAATTTTGCGGTAGAAATTTGTATAGTACCATATCAGTTTCTAAAATGATAATTCAAGTGGAAGTCCTTATAACAGTGATGTTAAAAAGATAACAAGTTACAAGCTTTTGTAAAATGGGCCATAGTTCATATCTTACTAACATCATAACATCCAGTGACATTTTCTGAATGAGTGTCATAGCAAAGCACGAAATGAATCCTATATTTCACCAAGAATATTATACAATATATTACAATGCATTATGCGATAAGAGATATAATTTTGGCAGTACTGTGACCGTGCAGAAAAATACTATAAAGAATTTAGTTCCGCGAGCAAGTATGGCTTATAGTTATTTATTAATATTAAATTAAAAAGAAATCTACGAGCGTGTTTTACGAAATGTGAAACAATTGCAATTGAAGCTCAGCCAAACGTGCACTTTGTAGGATCTGGCAAAAGCTACTCCCCGAGGAGTAGAAGTGGCAAAACACTGGCAGAAAATAATTTAGTTAATAATTTACATCAATATGATGTAAATTATTCTTCTATGTTCTTCTTCTTCTTCGTGTAAAGGGAACACGAAGAAGAAGAATTCATGACTTTACTTAAACTTGCATAAAAAAAGAGATTTAGTCGGTCACCTCCTCTTTTTTTTTTAAATGAGTTCCAAAGAGTGTTATTATCAATCGGGAATCAGAAGGGGATTTGACAGTACCGTTGACACAACAAATGACACTACATTAACCAAGAAAAAAGTTGTTTATAGATGTAGTTAGTGATTATGATTAAATAATAGGTATATGGTCTAAAAGTTACTTAAAATAAACATATATGAATATAACTGTGAATATATCCTAGATTGACTTATACACTATTGTCTGAACTGTACTTTCGAATCCCATACTAATCGCGGTTTGATAATATGCACTTACAGTTGTTTTGACGTTCATGGCCACTTAGCTAAATTAAATAAATCATAATATATTTTATGATTAACCTCCTCGTTTTCTGCGTTTGTTAATTTTATTGTCCAAATTATTCTTCTCAAAATCTCCTTTTGTAGAATTATCTCACAAACACCACAACGATAAGAAACGAAACAATTTAAACTGGTTGCGTATAATGAATTAAATACCTTTCGAAGTTTCAAGAACATTTCACCACACGTGGTCACGGAACGACCCGGGTCTTGTCTACCCTTTGGGGCTGTTTATAAATTGTTTTATTTCATTACTGAAGCCGATGGCAATACTCTGTATACTAGCGTTCCATTCAGCATTTTGAAAAACATTGTAACAAGGTGCCCATGAGGAAAGGGAAATATTCTAACAGCATATTCCTGAGACTAAAAGAAGCAAAAAATGTTAGGTAAATGAGTTTTGGTCAAATCTGCAGAAAAAAAAATAAAATAGTTTTTTTAATGTTTTGAATGCCTTTATAAACAAAAAAAAAAGGATTTTATTAATGAAACTATCGCAAAAATGCACTTTGAAGTTTTTTTGTTATTTGCTAGGTAATTAAAGATTTTTTTCTTAATTTGATGTCTGTCAATTAAGTCTAAGACAACATGGTGACAAAATCGTTTCCTAAAATGCGTTCATCATAGCGTAACGGTTTAAAACGCTTTTAAGAAAAAATAAAATTTTCTCTTAAAATAGACTGAATCCAGAAAACTTCGTATGACCTTTTTAACTTCAAATTTAGTCAGAAATCCGCTGTTGAATTTTTTCCCTTTCCTCATGGGCACATTGTACAAAGTATCATATTTGAATGACAAACGGGTCAAAAGGTCACGCCACACCGGATGCGTGTGCTACAACGCACCGAACACGCAGCGTGTTGTGTGCGTTGTAGCGTATTTAAATGTCATATTAGATGACACACCGTTTGCGGAGCGAAAATTGCCGCGCGTTTTTTGACTTAAAATACGTGAGTAACCCGCGTAAAACATAATTTCGTACAATACATGATAACTTTGTCTCAAAACTTGCTGCAATAATTTGCAGGTGTAAACTAATCTTAGGTTCTAATTTCAAATGTTACGAAGGAAAAGCTTATTCAAACGTTCTACCGGGAACTATAAAGAAACGCCAGATCCTAAAACACGATGTTTATATTATAAAAAGTGTATTGTTGAAAGAAGAAAAGATTACGTCCGCACAGGGTATACAATCTAACGCAAACATGTAAAATAATCTAGACGAGACGCATTTTAAATCGTTTTACAGTGTTTCACATGAGGTAGGTCGGTCTGGGAGATTTTGGGGTTCAGATCCTTAGGATCTGATCCAAATGATCAATTAGCGCCAGTTGAAAACGAAAGAAATGTAAACCAACCAACAGAACACAATCATAATAACAACTTCTAATATATTTAATAATTGATTGATTGAATTCTTTTCCACCTCGGACATTGGTGATCGTTTTTTTTCTGTGGTATATGACATCCCATATTTATAATAATTATATCTAATAATTAGCCGTGTGGTGACGGCAGTAGGAATACATTTGTCACCACCCCAAATCCTCCTGTGGGTGTCGTAAGAGTCGACTAATGGATTGAAGTGTCACTGACCATTATTTAATAAAAGATTGTTGATGTCATCATAGTGGACACATTACTGCGATCGCCACGCTTACCCAGCGTGGCGATTATGGGCATTTACCTCCTAATGCGTCTATACGCATAGTTAAAAGGAGAGGCCTACGTCCAGCAGAGGACTATCATTATGCTGATGATGATTTAATAATCTTAATATCTAATAACTTTAATCAATTAATCCTTAAACCAGCAAGTACCTTATTAAACCTTGAGTTCTCTTCTCATCAAATTTTAGTAAATTATTGTTATTTATTATTATTAAAGTAAAACCAAATATACGAGAGCGTGTTTTACGAAATGTGAAACAATTGCAATTGAAGCTCAGCCAAACATGTTTACATTTTTATTCATTTTCAACTGGCCCTGGCTTTACCAAAAATGTGTTTTCATCATTCCTCTTCTGATCGATAAGATCAATGAAATCACGATTCCTTAGAGTCAATTGACGTGAACAAAGTTCACATCAAAATCGGATTCCGGCCCTATTTGCTGATTCCATTGAAGTTCAGCACACATTGGTTTATAAATAGGTACCTAGTCCTACCCACAAGTAAGTATATTACCCACATACAGAGCGTGAAAGAATAAATGAGACAGGAAGTTGCCTTTGATATTTAAAAGATGAATAGATATACTGAACGGTACCAGAATGGAGGTCATGCTTTTTTTATCCTGGAAACATGTGCTTATTGTGGCTTATGTACGTAATAAATGTGTGTCATAAACGTTAACGTACCGAGTACCCATAATTTATTGGAATTTTGTAATGTATCAAATTTTGTACCCATTGATTTCGAAACCCCAAATGAATTTCCATATCACAGGGTGCAAGCGGAAACAAAACCATCCCTAAATGCCTAATTTGCAGAAGATGTTATGTGAAAAAATTAATTAATCTTTTACCATATACTATTTAAAATAATAATATAATGTATTAATCACTCAAAATCAGAGATAAGTAATTAAATTCGACAACGGAAAACATTTTTGTACCAACATTACAAAATTTTAAGTTCTTCAAAATGCTACAACACGATTGATGTATACATACGGACAGATTGTTAGAGAGACATGCACATCAAATCTGCTTTGGCTACGTAATTTTGTGTTTGTACGCTTTATTATGAAACATTAGTATTAGGAGTTATTATATCCAAAATTAGAAAGGAAAATATAATGACGAAATGATAAAGGTAATACAATATATTATATCCCCCTGCTCACGATGCAAATGGCAAGGAACAAAACCATTTCCACCATCATTAAATTTCTTGCTCCAAAATAAGCTTCTAACTTTTCGGCTTCTCTTTAAGCTCGGGGCACAAAAATATCATGAAATTAAAAATAAAACGGTCTTGAGTCAAGATGTTCTTAAAAACTCAAATTATTCTTTACAATGTTTACGACAAAAGTTAGTTTATATTTTTAACCGACTACAAAAAGGAGGAGGTTTACAATTCGTCGAAATCTTTTTTTTTTTTTTATGTATGTTCCCCGATTACTCGAAGACGCGTCGACCGATTTGAAAAATTCTTTTTTTGTTTGAAAGGGTATACCTTCTAGTTGGTCCCATTGTCACCAAATCCAGATCTGATGATGGGATCCTGGAGAAATCGAGGGAACTCTTCAAATATTGTAGGCACACATGACATTTTTCATTTATTTTCGAAGACTAATGAAGTATTTCCGTCTAGTCATGAACATCTTAAGTTGGTGATCTGATGATGGAAGGTACAAGTCCTTAGCAATTAGGAGTTGGGGGATAATTCTTTAAATATAGCATATTTCGTGTGTTTTGGAAGCTATTCGAGTAATGCCTTTAGATGGTCATCCTTTCATGTTGGTGAGCTGATGATGGAAGGTACAACTCCTTAGAGATTAGGAGTTGGGGGATAATTCTTAAATATATCATATTTCATATATTTTGGAAGCTATTCGAGTATATGCCTTTAGGTGGTCATAGTCTCATGTTGGTGAGCTGATGATGAAAGGTATAACTCCTTCACGATTAGAAGTTGGAGGATAATTCTTTGAATATAACAACTGTCATACATTTTCGAAATCTATTCAAGTGTTTGCTTACTAAGCTTAGTAGTTACCGGTTACCGGTTAGTGATTCTTTAAATAGGCATGCTAAGGCTGTTACCAATAATCTTTGAAATGATTCATACCTGCTGATGATACAATGTATAGCTCCTTGATAATGGGATAATTCTTTGAATATCGCACAGACAGTTTGTTGTATATTCATATAAGTTAGCCAGTTCGGGTTTTCTGGCCTACTACTGTGCAGTACATTCTAATTACAAGTATTAAGAGCATACTAAATAACTATTTTTTATAAATTACACTACTAAAAAGCAAAAAATAAAATATTTTAAAATAAAAATAAAACCGCCTTCAAAAATTCACCCGAACTAAAAATTTAAAAATAATTTTATTTCCTACTTCTTAGGATTTCCTACCCAAACCTTTAAACCTTTTACCATATGCATTGAAATAAAATATTATGGCTAGGTATACTACAGATTTCTTAGAAGTCGGTGCCAAGCCAAATATGTTCACTTCGCGAGTATTATGTATTTGGTAGAGCTTTGTAACTTACTGTCACTCCGGTTATGCTTTCATCAAAATGACTGAGGCAGACTATTCTGTTGATAAAAGCATAATCGGAGTGACAGTAAGTTACAAAGCTCTATCTAATATATACCTATGAACGTACTTAGCTTGGCACCGACTTCTAAGAAATCTGTAGTATACCTAGCCATAATATTTTATTTCAATGCATATGGTAAAAGGTTTAAAGGTTTGGGTAGGAAATCCTAAGAAGTAGGAAATAAAATTATTTTTAAATATTTAGTTCGGGTGAATTTTTGAAGGCGGTTTTATTTTTATTTTAAAATATTTTATTACTTGAATATTTTAAAAATAATCACATTATGCTAATGATAAATTGTATGAACGTTAGTCATGGTTAATGTACTTTATTTCAAGAGACACAACAATCTGAAGTACGCTTTTTTTGTTTAATAAATCGATTTTAACAAACCAGTGTCTAATTATATTTTCGTTCACCACCGTAATTCCGCGCTTATAAGCTTGACGCAAAATTCGCAGTGCATCAGGTGTACCATGTCGTCTTTAATATTAATGGCGTTCTTTACATTCATTGATTTTTTACAAAATTAAAAATTGTGGAAAAAAAAAATACCTCTCGTAAAATAGTTTTTTTTTATTCTGTTTTATTAAGTCCAAATATTTTATACTCAAAGAAACTACTTTAGTACTACTATTGAATAGTAAAGGTTTTGTCTCTAAACCTTTTCCCCCGGATGAACGGGATAATCTCGAAAAACTGTCTAACTGTACGAGTACATATGCATCGGGGCTTGTAATTATTAGAGAGGCAGAGGCAGACCTAGAATTAAATGGATGGATAACATTAAACAATGGACAGATGTGAAGGATGCAGCCACCCTCATACGAGCGGCGAAGACCAGGGGAAAATTGAATGCTATGTTGACCGCGGACGCCCTGTCTGGGCAGGGCACTTGAAGAAGAAGAATTATTAAATAAATAGTAATACTTAATACTTTGTCAGCCTCCGTAGCCTAGTCGGTAGTGACCCTGCCTACGAAGCTGGAGGTTCCGGGTTCGAGTTCGAAAGAATATTTGTGTATTTATTTATCACAAATATCTGTTCCTTGGTCATGGCTGTCTATGTATTTAAGTATCTATATGTATCTATCTATTACATATATCGTCGTTTGGTACTTACATCGGCTACATCACAAGCCTTAATTGATTTTACCGTGGGACCAAGTCGGTTTGTGCCAAGATATTTTTTTTACAGTACATTACTACAGAGAATGGTACGAAAGGATAGGTCTGGGGCAGGCAAGCCCATTTCTCGCTAAGGTACCTAGTACCTATGTATACCAATCGTCAAAAATTTAAACAAATATGGCTGAGTTTCCATTTATCATTTGACGTCTTTGACACATATATCGTGATACACGTTCGCAGATATAAGATTGTTTCATGATATTTTTTCCATAATATTATGATATTAACAAAATGACATTAGCTTGGCAATCCACCTAGGAAATCTGAATTTCTGATTATCATGCCGCAGAGGGCTGTTGTAGATATAATTATGTTAGATTTTATTACGTTTTATTTAAGATTTTACCTAGTTTTAGTTTAGATTTACTTTATAAATGTTATATTGTACATAACTGTAGTTATCAATGAATATGATCCTAATAAAGAAGTAAAAAAAATGTACCTATCGTAATTACTAGGCCTAATATATTTTTCCTTTGATTGACTCCCTTTTTAACTAAGACAATACCCCATCCCTGTCTCCAAAGATTATCCAATGAAGCGAAGCGAAACGACGTCTAATGAAATTCTCTTTTAAGAGACAAAGTACAGGAAATTGAGACTATTCTCGACGCTTATCGAATAAAAGGTATCATGGCGGAAATGGATTAGACTTTAGAGATGGTCCTAACCTCGTAACGTTTCTCGCATCTGAAGGATCTCCTTTTTTATGCCACGCCAGTGGCAAATAAGTGGACTGATGTTCCGCTGCGTGGTGACAGCAGTAAGAATACATTTGTCACCATCCCAACTCTTCCCGTAAGTGTCGTAAGAGTCGACTAATGGATTGAAATGTCACTGTCCATAAAATACTGATGATGGGCAGCAGCGTCATCATAGTGGACATCTGGACACATTACTGCGATCGCCAATCCGCTTGCCCAGCGTGGCGATTATGGGCATTTACCTCCTAATGCGTCTATACGCATAGTTAATAGGAGAGGCCTACGTCCAGTAGTGAACTATTATAAGCTGATGATGTGATGATAATGATAATGATTCTTATTTGAAAAACTCCAAAATATTACATTACGCCACAAGCGCGAAAGTTCTCAAAAAATAATCTGATATTTTGCGAAGTGAATCATCTGCAAAAAGTTGGTTGACAAGTGACATTCGGAAAAATGAAATTCTGTGAAAAAGCAAGATGATCAATATCATCTACCCCTGGCAGAGAAGGATGCTAGAAATTGATAATTTTTAAGCGATTCATCGTTTATGGATGGTTTACCGAGAACATGGAATTGCATACATAATATGGGTCAATCACTTTTTTATTTCACTCGTTGCCATGGTTATGGTTATTTTTTAATAGTTATGGGGCCCTTCCAAGGTTGGTCAGTGGTCACCCACTGATCATGATAGTAGAGCTTGCAGTATACTTTCTTCTAGCAAACTATCCCACTGTTGTCCCCTGGGTGATATGACAGAATAACAACAAAAAAAAGTGATTGACCCATGTATTGCTATTGTATGATACAGCCTTGCTTGGTATTACCTTAGACTCATATAGATGTGCGGCGAAAACATGCAGCAGATGAGCGGGTTGGCAGCAGAGTTGAGAGGAGCCAAGCTTTGTATGAGCGTGGCTATCGCCATGCTAGTTTGCGTCGGTGGTATGAAGTGGTAGACTTGCAGCAAGTCGAACCCGATGTAGGGAAGCCAGCAGAGGACGAACACTGCAAGGAAAATAAACAAGATTTTAACATCATCATATCAGCCAAAAGACGTCCACTGCTGAACATAGGCCTCCCCAAAGATTGCCTCAATAAAAATAAAAAACTGTTTAATTCGGACCATTATAAATGCATATTTTGTTAGTAGACTTAAAATTAATACATTATAAACTATGTTAGTACAATACATATGAGTACTTAATGCTAAGACAAATCACAACAACAACAACACACATTCTCATAAAAACTATTATTCGGCCCTCCCCAACACTACATCGACCCAGTATTTTGTAAACGGGCAGTCAAGGCGCTCTGCCAACGTTCTTAGCATGCTGTTGCTGCTTCCGCGCACTCGACCCAGCAGTGAGGCAATTTCAATGACCGGTCCTGTGCCACCCACATCCAGCGGACTCCTGCGACCTTCACCAGGTCATCAGTCCACCTTGTGGGGGGCCTACCCACGCTGTGCCTTCCGGTACGTGGCCGCTCCAACGGCCATCGGTTCTCCGCGCAATGTGCCCCGCCCACTGCCATTTCAGATTAGCGATTCGGGTAGCTAATTCGGTTACTTTGGTTAAAAAAAACAAGATTTACAAAATTATAAATAGCCAACATTCATTTGGCAATTAGGTTAGGTGAGGTTCGAATGATATGCGAAAGGTATGTCTGCGTAACGTTACAGTTGGGAATGGACCTTTCGGTGAAATTAAATTTTGCGCTATCTTGGATGGGAAGAGTTATTCGGCAAAATTACTTTCGGCGATAATCTGATATTATTGTACTAAAGACAAATATTCCGTTGGGGATCGAGAATCGGACCCAGACTTGTTGATTTCGCTGGATACATTCTTTATATTTTAAAGACAAATGGGTCTTAATCGCGTAAACTTACGTTTAATTATATCCTGACGTTTCGGGCATGACGTTACACCCGTGGTCGCAGGCAGACTGGCGAATCAAGATCAAGTGCGGGTAGTTCGAAAAACCCGCGCAGCTCGAAGGTGTTGATACATTCTCTCGCCAATCTGCCTGCGACCACGGGTGTAACGTCATGCCCGAAACGTCAGGATATAATTAAACGTAAGTTTACGCGATTAAGACCCGTTTGTCTTTAAAATACGAGTGATAATCGTGAAGGTTTAAATCGATACATTCTTTATTGTAGGTATTTCAAGTAAGTTTTCTAAAACTATTATGTTCATATTAAATGTACAGTTGGACACTGACAGTCGCCATCATATCGTGCTCACTAATACCGCGTGTAAATCTAATACGGGCAAGCAATTAAACCAGGCATGGAATTCATCAGTATAATCATGGATTACGAGTTTATTTTTAAGTTACACTTAATTACGACCCCACAATTTTTTTAAGATTTTCGGAATAGCAATGTAGGTACAAACTTTTGTTATTATTGATAGCAGTTATGTCATTTTTGAAGATATTGAGTTATACACACCGTTAGAATCGGCAAATTTTTCCGCGTCGAATGAGCTAGGTTTCGTATCCATCTGACAACTTTTGTGTCGCTTATCCCATCGGTGATTTAGAGAACTTTCGATCATTTTTTACTACTAAACGACTTGGTTTTTGACAACTTTTAAGAAAATGGAGATTAGATAAAATATAGTTCAACATAATGAATCTTGGATTATTTTACCTATCTGTCATGACAGGGTAAATTTTACTTGGATATTTTTGCTGTGTAACAACTAATCATCACTTGTGGGTTAGCTATTTCTACCTGACTGTATGATATGTTCTCATGTTGTTTGGACAATTTTACCTTTATCTTAATTTAAAATTAAAGACGGTTAGACAATATTACTTAACTATGATATCTGAACTATTGGCGTTTATCCATTTTTACCCCTACATTTATTTATGAACCATATGTCGCTTAGGTATCCCTTTTTACCTGAATTTACATTAGAATACTAGTGTCACTTATCCTAACTTGCATGAATGAAATGTCAGTAAAAAAGTTAGCAACAATTTGCATACATAAATGTCTGCTATTTTATTCTTTGTCACGTTATGTAGAAACATTTGGCAGAGGGGTTGTCCTGTCAATTTTTACTCTGCGTTAAATAAAATGTTTTTGGAACTTTAATAAATAAAAAGAAAAAAAGAAACAGGTATTAACTAAAACAATTTTTTAAGTGTTATCATAACGTAATACGATGGATAAACATACCAACAGGTACGGTTGTTAAAAGTAGAGTTTTCAAGTGCCTCGTTTGTAGGTAGGTACTAACTACTGTTAGCTCAATAACGAGTTACCTTGTTGATTTTGCATGGTTTAACCCTTAAATGCATGACCTTGACAAAGATGTATTCTAATTTGAATTCTGACATGTTGTCAATAGAGTCGAAAATACATGATGCATGATGCAACCCTTAAATGCACAGTGATGTATCACTATGCATTTAATGGTTAAAATAAAGAGAAATGATCTCAAATACAAAAACAAAATATATTTGTTTTTAATACTTAACAATAACTATTACTTACTCACATACTTACTTACTTTTTGGAATAAAGTTATAAAAATACCTTAAACAGTGTCTTTCTTTTTTCACGTGTAAGTAAATTAATTTACTAGTCACGGAATGTTACTCTTGTAATTGAAATGACTGACTATGAAGTCTAAAATAGTTTCTCATTTTATGTATGTGGATATTTCTTACTGATATATTTATGCTATTTTTTTCAATTTATATATTTTTACCCGAATATAAAATAAGCCACATCGGCAGTTAGATAATTTTAACACGATGAATTTGTTATGTAAGTCTCGGGTGGACTTTTTTACGTTCCTTATTTCTTTTACAACGTGTTGGTTAGATAATTTTACCTGAATCATTTTTTCCGACCATTTTGCTTAAGCGACAGTAAATCCTTAAATAACACTTGAATACTTTAAATAATTAAAACATCACATAGAAAACATATTTATGTCCATAAATAATGCTTCGATTATTTGATTTGGCCTCCTAATTCATTTTAATGATTTTTTTTCTAAAATCTCGGCGGTTTTTTGCCTCTCCTGTAAAGTACGCACTGTGTCGCTTATCCAATTTCTCCTTTCCAGCGTCGATATCCTAAACTAACACCCGTTAAAAGCTTCGCCCGTATTAGGCTTACACCCTGTATATGAGCATGTTCAGATATTTTTGAGCACCGTAGCCGATTCAATATATCTGATGGTGACTAAGTATACACCCCGTATGATGGAAGTGAGTGTTACCTGTCATGAGCAAGTGAGACGGTAGGACAACAAAAACTAATCGATTGGCACATCAATCTCCAAAATTGGCTGGGGTTGTTGATATAGATGGGCATAATATATGTGGGCACAAAGACATTGAACCTTATTAAAATGGAATAAGGTGATACCTTACCAGGTATCTCGTCTGTTTTGTGAAATAGACACTAACTAATAAAACATATACTGGGTGTCCTAAAACTACTTGGGTTATATGAAGGGCGACCCTACATATTTTTGATAGACTTATTTAGGGTAAAGTGTCTTTATACCCAAACAGCCTACCTATATACACCGTGGGCTCTTATAACCCGAAAGATTTTAACCATGCATTTTTGATGTAAAAACAAACAAAATATATTAGGTACGACTTTTGTAATTTTTGGCGAAAAAAATTCTCACTTTTTGACATCTGGTTAGTAAGACTATTCTCCATAATGGAAAGGTATTTTTAACCAACGCCGTTAAAAAGGTATTTTAACCAACGCCGTTAAAAAGGTATTTTTAACCAACGCTGTTAAAAAGACCTTTTGTACTGAATAACAATTAGAATAGTACATTACGACACAAGTGCGAAAAACATGAAATTCGAAACGAGTGGCGATGTTTTTAATCGACACGAGTTATTACGCATTTCGTTTTTGCACGTGTCTCGTACGACGTTTTTTAGTGCAGATGTCTCTCCGAAGTTTTGGACCTGACGTAAAATGACACACTTCTCGCACTAGAGCCTATAAAAGGCACCATCTGCACTAAAAAATATTTTTTTAATTGGTAATAACTCTGAAACTAGGCGATATCCAGAAAAGTTTAATACGACATTATAGTTTCCAAATGTGGTCAGGAATACACTGTTATATCGCTCGGGTTTAAACAGCTCACGGTGTATTATAGTACCATATATATGCATCATATTGTAACGTCGAAATATAACTATAACATTCAATAGTTCATCATGGAGGATAATATAAAATACGTAGGTAATAATATAAAATAAACACTTACCTAATGCTAAAATACATTTCCCTCCTTAAAAATGTTCTCATAAAATAACCAGTGATAAAAAATGAATCGAAGAATTTCGAATGCTAATATTAAAAAGTAAACGAAAATAACCCACAAAGGACAATATCCTATTAGACTTTTGGACCGTTGAAATAACCTTTAAGGTATCTTCGATAAAACCGCAAGGGTCCAAAGCCTTTCAAAAGCGTAGGAAATTATGATTTAAAAATAGATCAGCTGGGATTTGTTAAGAGACTGCTACGATTGGATAACAATAATGCAGATTTTTTATATCACGGCGGTGTTAAACAAGCATAGGGCTCGACTTAGGTAAGCAGTTACCGCAAACTAAGGACGCCTGCGACTTTAACGAATTTACGTTATTGACCCTTTCCAATCTTTAAATTATTTTTTGACAACCTCGGTAGCCGAAGTATATTCGAAAGGTTGAAAATCATCCAAGCATGGTTAGCTATCTTAACCTAATTTTAAATGTATTGTTTAAACAATAGTACTCAGTCACATGGTTCAAACAAAGTAAGATAATATAATTATATTAATGATGTAGAAGTAGTACCTAAATACATCGTCGCTTAATACCCACATCTCAAGGTTTATTGAGCTTACCCTGGGACTAGGTCGAGCGGTGTTATGTAAGAAGGTGCCGCAAAAAATGATTTAAATATCATAATAAATTCACGTATCAACAAAATCACATGAAATTTATTATTTTTCAAGACCTCCCCTTAAAGGTTGTTTGCAATAAAGATACTGTTTCCATGCGAGCATTTTTAATTGGTGGTCATTTTAAATCGCCGTCATTAATATTAGCAGCGAGGCGTAGGGTTGAATAAAAATAAGAAAATGATGTTTCTAATTTACAAACGACAATTACTTAACTGCGATACAAAGGGGTCGGAACTATGGGTGCAAGACTTTAACAAAACTTCTCAATCGGACTTGACATAGCACATAATATGTATATTATACATCCATAAAATATACATATCTACACACCCACACATTGTTAAGCTGAAGATTCCGAGATAGGAAATAAAATTGGATACGGATTTTTCAATAATATTCGTCGTTTTCTTGGCTAAAGTGTTCCCATACATCAATTTTAAAGTTTTGTTAAAATTTTGCACCCATAGTCCCGACTCCTAATAACACACAGACCAATGCTTTTTTAACCGACTTCAAAAAAAGGAGGAGGTTCTCAATTCGACTGAATTTTTTTTTTTTTTTTGTTGTATGTATGTTACCTGATATCTCCGAGAATAGTGAACCGATTCTAAAATTTATTTTTGTGATCGAACGTGTATTACCCCGAGATGGTCCCATTGGCACCAAGTTGGGGTCTGATGATGGGATCCTGGAGAAATCGAGGGATCTCTTCAAATGTTATAGGTACATGTATGGCGCTTTTGGTAATTTTCATTCATTTACAAGAATTTGCATTCAGAAAGTAGGATTTGAGGAAACCAATGATGGAAACAAATCGGGAATCTTGGAGAAACCGGTTGAAGTCGGTTTTTTAAATTTTTAATTTGGTGATTATTGTAAACAACGAAGAATACAAATAATATAAAAACGACCAAGTTAAAGTCGGATGTTGCATGGAGGGTTTCATAATTCTATTATCTATTTTAAGATAAACTATATACATTGTCTGTCAAATGTAATTAATTTTGCGATAAAAATATAACTTTTTTATTAGCTTATTAGGGTTCATTGACCAAAATGGTAAAAACAGAACCCTTCTATATAGTATATGCGTATAAACGCATTAGGAGGTAAATACCCATAATCGCCACGCTGGGCAAGCGGATTGGCGATCGCAGTAATGTGTCCACTATGATGACGCTGCTGTCTATCATCAATCTTTTATCAAATAATGGTCAGTGACACTTCAATCCCTTAGCCGACTCTTACGACACCCGAAGGAGGAGTTGAGGTGGTGACAGATGTATTCTTACTGCCGTCACCACACGGCGGAAGTTTATTATATCCTACACAAATAAGGTCGCAGAATTATCTGACACAACCTTTTTTGGTGTGGCAAGAGAGCGTGTTATATTTTTTTGGCCGTCTTTATATAAGATATATTATTAGTATTACCACTAACACGACTCAGCTAGTAACTAGCTATTCCCTTTGGATCTGTTATTTTTCTGATGTAATGACTAATTCATACTATGTCGACAGATTAGATATATTAGGTCTACAATTTCCCTCTGGATTATAGCGTTAATAGCTAAATAATCCTGTGTGGTATTAGTATTTTACCGTGAAAACCAGCGCCGTGACATCTGACACGATAAGGTACACTCGGCTAAGATCGAATGACCGCAATAACTACAAAATAAAATAGTAGAATTTTTTCCTCACTGTTTATATTATGCATGACGCCATTTCACCCCGCCCCTCTCACTCAGCCGCATCAGTCGTGAATGTTAAAAAAAGTAAATTTATATTAAAAGCTTTATTTCTTTTTTATCACGTATTACATATCTGCAGGTAAAAGTTAGTGAAAATAAAAAAAATTCTAGCCTAAACATTTTGTTAAGGAGTGAATCTTCTGAACGTTAGTACTATTAGTTGCGATGGATAGAAGTCGTGAAGGCTAACATCAGCGTAAACGAACTTACAGTAGAAGATGCCCAGGATCGCGCATAGTCGAGGATAGAATTAGGAAAACGAACGCGGGCAAAGGCCAAATAACACTAAGTTATAGAAGACTATCATCATACATAATTCAGCCTACCTAGGCTTTTCCTTACTTATGCGTATGGACGCATTAGGAGGTAAATGCCCATAATCGACACGATGGGCAAGGGGATTAGTGATCGCAGGGTGTCCATTTCTTGTAAAATAATTAACAACTGGGGCCCGTTTCTCGAAAGCTTGTAACTCGTAATACAAGTGGAAATCTCTTTTTAACACTGTTAATTAGATAAGGACTTCCGCTGCAACTTTCGAGAAATAGGCCCCAGGTCGATGACGTTTCAATCCTTTAGTCGACTCTTACATTATACGCACGGGAAGAGTTGGGGTGGTAACAAATCGACGGCCCCTACGTAAGTTGTAGTAAGTTGAAAATGGCAAGTTTACAGGAGAGCACTTTAAAGCTTGTAATGTGTATGGTGGTCACATAGTTCAACGGATTACTTTGAAAATTGGCATAAACATTAATTAAGATACTGTGTTTATAGTGATATAATTACTTTTCTGATATATGTCATAGTTTTGCCGGAATTGTACTTACGACAGTATATGACGGAGAAAATAATAAAAAAATTGTGGTATGTATTACTAACTTCACTTTACGCTGGTGATTATAAATGCTCTTTGATCGTAAGTTATACATACTACGAGATACGTCGGAATTATGCGTGTAAATTTTGTGGTAACTGTTATTTACTACATTATTTTGCGGAAACGCTATGAAAACTTTTTGTTAGTTACTATATTATGCCATATATCAAACAATTAAATGGTATTTTTATGGAACCCTGATGGAATATTTTGAGAAAATTAAGCAGGTGAATAGTTGTGAATAGTTTTTTGTATGTTTTATTATGAAAAATAGATCAGGGTACAGTATTTTTGGACATTTTCTGGAAAATATCGTGTTGAATGAAGACGAGATTATGTAGTTGAGTTTGATGTAGCTTCATTGTTTGCGAGTCTGGAAACTATAAGGGTGTATCAACTTTTTTCTGTATGTTATTGCCATGATTATGGTCGCCGGAGTCACGCTGGTTTTATGCAAGATTATGCTATTAGAACTATGCAAACATGCATTTTTCTGGTGTTGGTAATTCCGTTCCTTAATGGGCCACCTACAAACATGTACTACATGCATGTTTGCATAATTTAAGTGTCATAATTTTGCATAAAACCAGCGTGACTCAGGCGACCGTAACCCTGGCAATAACAGACAGAAAAAAGTTGATTCACCCATATAATAACTAAAAATATTGTAGCTCGTAACGACTTACCTACTACACAGTGTACATGGAATTCATCGAACATTTCCTGAATAGTTGCTATTTCGTTTGGCGAGGGGAGTATTATTTGCAGATTAAAGCAAAGAGTTCTCGTAAGTATAATGTTGTAGTTCTGGTACTGGTCGATATTTTCATAGATAAACTTGAGCAGAGGGCACTCGACAGTTGTCCGAATAGGCAGAGATGCTGGTTACGAAATGTGGATGACGTTTTTGCTGTAATTCCTGATAGAGTTGTTGATGTGTTACTAACCGATGATCGAGGTGGATGGCACATTTCGTTATCTTGATGGGTTAGTAATACTAGGCCAGAATGATCGTCTGTCACAAAAAGTCTACAGAAAAGCTACCTGCTAACTGGCTTATACCATTATCTAGCAAACCTCTTCTCGCGGTTCTGTGATTCACAATACATGCGAAATGAGTTCATATTGTTTATTCACATCACATCATTCGCCTATTTCAGTCCACTGCTGGACACAGGTATCTCCTATTACCTCCTGTTATATAAATTATTACAAATGTTGCAACATGTCAGACGCGCTTGGAGAGGAACAGATATATGGTTGGTCACGAAGTCAGCGTACAAGGAGCTCAGGGACGTTTCGACATCACCACATAGTAGAGAGGGCACCAGTATTCTTGCCTCATATTAAAGGAGTGACAAACGAAATTGGACGCTTATTACGCCGTAGGTTTAGCATTAAGATTAAGACCATTTTGAGTTCTCATACCAATATAAGTATTTCTTATGCTCTTCAAAAGACGGAAATTTACTTGGCAGCTCGTGTGTTTATGAGATAACGTACGACTTCTGTAAGGATTGACGTAATGAGTCTAGACTCGGAGCACATATGGAGCGTCAAGGACAGGGAGATAGACAACTCGGCTGTGGTGGACGCATACGATACAGGCATCGCATTTCTTAAACGCTTTGATAAAGCTAGGATGCTGGTACGGTAAAGATGCTATCTGCCACGGAAGATATACAAAGCTATTAATTATAATTTCAGTCGGGATGGGGACTGGACTGAGCCAACAGCATGGAAGCCGGTAATCTCCGAGCTAATAATGATTGTTTTGTGCACACAATAACTTCGTGTGCTTATCATCGTGTGTTACCTAGTGTTCGGTGACACAAACCTGCAGTCGGACATGACATCAGGTGCCGGCGAAAGACCACCATTTACCGAGTTTAACCGTTAAATTATAATTTTGTGCATTTAGTCAGTACATAAAAACAGTCTGTCATTCAGCATTAGAAACGTAATTCAGAAATTATAATCATATCATAGACATGGCAGATTAATGACTTCTCTCACAGTGCACAGACATAAAAAAATCAGTTAACAAAATTGCCTTCAGCTTCAACTACAACATATGATTCTTATGAGATCAATATTAAGTGTTTTTCAACGTAATTGTAATCTTAAAGAACAGTTATATCGCTTTCATGATTAGATAGGTACAGCAGCTGTTGGCGATTTCATTCAATCATCAGTCAAATCGGCGATCTGCAGACGATGATTTCACTGATGTCTGATGACTAAATACTCGTAACTGAACCCACCAGCTGCTGCAGTATTTAATAATGAAAGTGATATATTTGTTTTGTCTTCGACACTATCACAAATAAATGCCGTTTTGAAACAATGAATTCTGCATTTCTTTATCGTTTGGTTCATAACGAAGCGACGAACCTGTATAATGAGCAGAAATTATTGAAATACAACATTGTAATTGTAAATTGTAGTAACTCTGTATTTGATCCGGCGCATACTGTCTTAAATATCACTTACAATAGAAATTTTAAAACAATTTCCGACGAAAAATGTCTCAAGTACACATACAACACAAAAAAATAAATAAAATCCGACGTAAATAGTAGTATGTTAGACTTAAGACAAAACACCGATCTTAAACTCCGAAGTAAGTTGTGGTAAGTGATAACATACTACAGTATTCACTGGTTTTATAAAAAAAAATCAAAATCCATACTAACTAATTCGCACCTGATCTCTGAGTGAAATCCAATAGATTGCCAACTTTTCTTAGTGGTTTTAAATCAATTTCATTTCTGAAGCGTCTTTTATTTCATCTCGGACCACCTTTTCTTTTAACTCCAACGGTAGTTTCGAAAATTAATTTTGGTCTTGCACATGGTTTGATTTTGTTCCCGATGCAGTGTCTTACTTTTATCGAATAAAATGTATCGTTTATTCATTTTTGTCTCATCTAGTTGTTAGTTCTTGGTAAAAAATGATCACTCACGAAAAACCTCTGCTCCACCGCGTATAAAATCGTAACTGGCACTTACGCTGCTCGAGCGCGGGTGGCCGCCCCGTATTGACTGTCGTAAGTACACTTACTACAGTATACGACGGTGCTTTTTTTAAGTTACGATAGTTTTCGGGTGTCAAAAACCTATTTGTAATAGGTTTTTTAAATTTTTTTTCGTTGATCGGAAACATTGCTAAAAGACATGATGTTTTATGAAATAAAAAAAAATCCCAAATTTCAAGTTACGACAACTTACGTAGGGGCCGTCGAAATGTATTCCTACTCCCGTCACTAAGCGGCAGTAAATCTAAGAAGAACTGGAAGAAGACTATATGACACCAAAATAAACCATTATTTTTCCTTGTTGACAGATCTGTTCGTTGGCCTCGTGCTAGTATTCGCAGACATTGTTCAGAAACACACGATAGCGTGGCTCGCTGGAGAGTTCATGTGTAAATTCGTCAAATTTCTGCAGGTAAGAAATTTTGTTGTATATTTTTAGTTGGGAAAATGGTTTGATGCATCCGTTTCCTAGTAAACCGATTCAGGTTGACAGACTACAGGGATGTATCCAGGGGCCTATTGCAGAACAAGTAACTAATATTACAAGTGGAAATCTCTTTTCTATTATCTCTTAGTAACTATAGAGACATCCGCTTATAATATAAGTTGTATTTTATTATACAATAGGCCCCAGACTGTTGCATCATTATTTTTTTTATCGTATGGTTTAACATGTAATGTATGTCACTGTAAGATATATTGTATGTACAATTACATATTATTCAATATATGTGACCTTTTTTACTTCGAGAAATAATGTTATTTGCATACCTCCTAAAGAGAATAAGAAACATTTGCTTACAATACCTACGCAATAATTTCGGGCCAAATGTACTCACTGTAACTGATCAAGATTTGATAGATTGTATTTTAAGAATACTCATACTTTTGTAAACTTTTATTTATATCTCGTCCGATATAACCCTTACACCGACTGATACGAAAGCTTTTTTAATACAAACAAATATTGCTAGCATAATGATTTATGATTTACATCGTCGGCGATATTAAAAAAATGCAAATCATTTCTCACTCTGAAACAACCGCTTACAAACTTCGCTAAATTTGGCCTAACCCCAAAAATATTCCGAAAACCGACACAGGAAGAAAAATACATTTTATATTAAGCTGAACGTATCTTAAAACATGTTTGCGAAATAAAGCAACTGGAATAAGTATGTCGAGAATATTTTTCAATTACGCGTTTAAGGGATATTATTTTCTTAATTGCAACACTTCACGTTTTTTTTTTATTGATTTGACCCTTGAGATTAACTTTAAGCTTATTTGAATAGGTGAAGTATACAATATTGATTGAAAACGGAAATTATTGTACAAACATGTAACATGCTAATTTTAATTTTGACTTGTATCAATACAATGGGTATGGAAACAGAAACCTTCCTTGCGGCCATCGAGTCTTTAAACTCGTAATCGAATCTGTATGCCCCACACTTCTAATTTCCACAACATTTCTTGTTGAAAACGGAAATTATTGGAATTTTTTTTATGATATTGTCAGTCGGAAAAACAAAAGTTGTCCACTCGGTGGTCCAAAGTTAACAGCTTTTGTAAGTCTATGGTACGATTATATACATAGGGTTGTAGAGCGGGGAACCTACTTGTATACCAGTAATTGTTTTATCGAAAAATTAGTGCACGAACTCCTTAACTTTATGTATGTCCACCAAAAAGACGATGTCCTGTATCTGACAATGACCCATATTGACTTGTATTGCTAAATGCGTATGGATGCGTAAACCGATCGTTGAGTCATTACACCCCTAGTAATCGAGGCTGTAGAGTGTAGGTACCTACGCCTTAAATTCCATTTTTCAAACAATCCTTATGTTACAGGCTGTGGTAATGTACGCGTCTACCTACGTGCTGGTGGCACTCAGCATAGACCGCTGCGATGCCATCACCAACCCGATGAATTTCTCTGGAAGCTGTAAGTTTACAAAATATAACACCAATATCTCCAGCCTGTTTCAGTCCTGCAGCGTTATTCACTAAGGAAACCGCCTTGCTGTCAGCGCTGTGTCAGCGCTGTGGCAGCGTCGTGCCTAAAAATGATATTCACTAATGTACATTTGGAATCATTTCACATTTGTTTAGGAAGCCGGTTCGGATGGCTCCAGTCAGGTTCCATCGCGTCTGCTATACGTTAGGTAATCGCAGTATAATGTTCACTATGATGATCATCATCATCATCATGTCAGCCGAAAGACGTCTACTGCTGAACATAGGCCTCCCCGAAAGATTGCCACAATGACCGGTCCTGTGCCACATGCATCCAGCGGACTCCTGCGACCTTCACCAGGTCATCAGTCCACCTTGTGGGGGGCCTATCCACGCTGCACCATCCGGTACGCGGCCGCCACTCGAGAACCTACCCGCCCCAACGGCCATCGGTTCTACGCGCAATGTGCCCCGCCCACTGCCACTTCAGTTTAGCGATTTGGAGATCTACTTCGGTTACTTTGGTTCTACTGCGGATGGTCTCATTTTTAATCCGATCTCGTAGAGAGACTCCTAGCATAGCCCTCTCCATTGCCCTTTGGGTGACTTTGAGCCTTCTTATGAGGCCCATTGTAAGCGACCACGTTTCAGTCCCGTATGTCATCACTGGCAACACACACTGATCAAAGACTTTCGTCTTCAAACACTGCGGAATATTGGACGAAAATAATTATGTATGATGATGCTGCATTCTTTATGATGAGTAGCAGTGCTACTCATTACAAACCGTAGAACAATGGAATAAGTAAATCGTCAGTGACACAAGAAAATTGTAAGTTCAAGTACCAAAATAACTTCTCTAAGTCTCCATCCAACTGTTATTTAAATCTAATTATATTAAGTATCGACGTTGTTTACGCTAACAGTACAATAGGCATTATTATAAATTCAACGATAACAAATCAATAAAACCGTCGAAACATAAATAATTGATCCACTAGCTTATTCTCTTAATACGAGTAGACAATAAGTAATAGCACGAATTATTTCAGGAATGTTAGCTATGTCCATACAGCTTGTCCGACAAATTAAGGCATCTGGCAAAAACCCGCTGTCTCACGTGCCTTCAATTTCCGAAGTACCTAACTCTAATTTATACAAGGAAGATTTGACAACATCGGTGGCGCATAAGAAAAACTCATGTTGGCGCCATTCGTTGTTTAAAAAACCGGCCAACTGCGAGTCGGACTAGCGCGCGAAGGGTTCCGTACCATTATCAATTTATTATTAAAAAAATACAGTTGTAGTATGGGACTAGGTACGAATTAAACAGCGGATGGCGTATGACTGATTTATTACGTATATGCATATCCTAAGGTACCCACATTATGTTTATAAGTATACCCACTACATCTCCCTTCTTATAGTATACCTAAACAATCAAGGACATTGATCCTAACCTATCATGCGATTACATATTTAAATTAACATTTTAAAAATATACTGATTGCTGTAGGTACATACATATCTTCATTCTCCCTTTTTTTATGTTATTGTTTAACTATAGGTATAACAATTTTAATTACTACGTAAACATCGACATTAGTCAAAACATTATGGTGGGATTGGAATGGCATTTTTTACTAACAATTATATTAGAGAAACTGCTTAATAAACATAATGACATTGCCACTCAACATGTACTTAACAAGGTCAAGTTGCATGTGAGTGTGCTGAATAAAAATAAAGTAACAATTATTGTGCCGTGTGGTGACGGCAGTAAGAATACATTTGTCACCACCCCAACTCCTCCTGCGGGTGTCGTAAGAGTCGACTAAGGGATTGAAGTGTCACTGACCATTCTACAAGATTGATGATGGGCAGCAGCGTCATCATAGTGGGCACATTACTGCGATCGCCAATCCGCTTGCCCAGCGTGGCGATTATGGGCATTTACCTCCGTAATGCGTCTATACGCATAGTTAATAGGAGAGGCCTACGTCCAGCAGTGGACTAACATAGGCTGATGATGATGATGATGATGAACAATTATTTTATTTTTTGTTAAGGGAAAAAACATTTTTTTTTGAACATTAATTAATGCAAAATAATAAGAATAATATTGACATGCATAACACAAATGAAAATAGACCGTAATGCACTAACTTAAAGTACAAAATTTGTTGACTTGCAACTTATGCCTATAAACATGCGCCTATCGCGTTCTTCCGATAAGGTGTTTAGTTAATTAAGCAAAAAAAATAATCCATGAATTAATATCGCTGAGGTGGTTGTACTACTCGGCCGCTTCGAGTTACGTAATAACCGTTAGACGATGTCGAGGGTTGCGGCTCGGACCTGGTGGTCGCGGCTCCGGTTGTTGGTCCTGCAGAACCCTGAAACTGGTCCCAGTCCAAATAACCCCGCGTTTGGCCAATCACAGGACGCCTTCCAGCTTGTTCACCAGATGTGTTTGGAACTTTCAATATGTGCTGACGGTTCCTTCTGTATACTCTCCCATCATTCGTTCGTAGCCAGTAGGAACGACCGTCCTGGGCTTGGTCAACTATGTGCGACTTAACCCATTCTTTATTTTGCTTCACACGTACCGTATCGTTTGGTTTTAGTCGTGGTAATGCCTTTGTTCCACGATCATAATTTGATTTATATTTATTTATCCTAACTGATCTTTCGTTTTTTAATACACGCGTATCAATTGTACGTGGTTTCAACAAGGCACCTGTTATAGGTAGTCGTGTTTTTAAACTTCGACTCATTAACAATTGAGCCGGAGAATATGTTTCTCCTGTCACAGGTGAGTTTCTAAAATTTAATAAACCGAGGTACCAATCAGTCCCTGTTTCGTGGGCTTTTAACATTAATCCCTTCACAGTACGCACGTTCCGTTCCGCGAGACCGTTAGACCTAGGGTACAAAGGTGAACTGGTGACGTGAGCAAATTCCCATTGTTTACTAAACACTTTAAACTCCATAGATGTAAATTGTGTCCCGTTATCGGTTACAATTTTTTCTGGTATTCCATGCCGACTAAACATCTGTTTCAGTGACTCGATTACGGTACCACTTTGTAAATTATTTAAGTAACTAATTTCAACAAATTTGGAAAAATAATCTACGACCAGCAAAAACTGTTTGCCTTGAAACTCAAAAATGTCACCCGCTAGTACCTGCCACGGGCGCTCTGGCACCTCGTGCGGCTGCAAGGGCTCCCTCGCGGGCGCCGCGCGGTGTCGCTGGCACGTCTCGCACGCCAGTACTGCGCGCTCCACGTCCCGAGCCATGCCGGGCCACCACATCACGCCGCGCGCACGCCTCTGACATTTGTCTACGCCCAGGTGGCCCTCGTGGACTCGACGCACCATTTCTTTGCGTAACGATGCTGGTATGACAATTCTCTCACTTCTAAATAAAATCCCATTTACATCGTGAAGCTCGTTATGCACATCCCAGTATGGCTTCACGATGTCTTTGACCTCTTTTTTATGGTCGGGCCACCCATTACGGTAATATTCACAAATCGCCATCAGGACGGAGTCCTTCATTGTCTCCTCTTTCAATTTATCTAACATTTCGGATGACGCCTCTAAGTTATTATATAACATGTTAACGTGCACCACGACATCCTTACACACATCACTATCGACACCCGCCTCGCTAGGCGCTCTCGACAACGTGTCCGCAATGTACATCTCCTTTCCGGGCTTGTAGCGGAGATTAATATTATAATGTTGTAATTTAAGAAGCATACGCTGGAGGCGCGCCGGTGTTTCATTGAGGGGTTTTCTCATGATAGCTTCCAGCGGTTTGTGGTCGCTTTCCACTGTAATCACTTTGTGCCCATATACAAAGTGATGGAAGCGGGTGCACCCGAACACCACGGCTAGAAGTTCCTTTTCAATTTGTGCCCAGCGCGTTTCAGCAGGCGTGAGCGTGCGCGCCGCATAGGCGACGGGCCGCCCGCCCTGCATGAGACAAGCGCCCAGGCCACGCGAACTTGCATCCACTGACACGCACACTTCTTCGTGCGGTGAATAATATGCTAACACCGGGCTACTACTAATTTTTGACTTTAACTCGTTAAACGCTTTATCATGTATATGGAGCCACTCAAATTGAATATTGTTTGGCAATAAACTACGTAACGGTGCCGATATATCTGAATACTTAGGTATAAATCTCGAAAGTTAATTAGTGACACCCAGGAATCGTTCGAGATCTTTTTTGTCAGTGGGTTTAGGCAAGTTAATTATTGCATTTACTCGACTTTTGTCTGGTTTCATACCTTCGCCATTAAAACTGTGACCTAAGAAAGTAATTTCAGCCACCTTAAATACACATTTATTTTTATTAAATTTGACTCCATTTAACAACGCCCGTCTCATAACCTCATTCAGCCGACTGTCGTGTTCCTGCTCCGTTTTCCCCCAGATCAAAATGTCATCACAATAAACCTCTACCCCATCCATTTTAAATATTTTTGACATTTCATTATGAAAGATATCAGGCGCGCAATTGATTCCAAAAGGCATCCGAATATACCTATATCTACCCTCAGGAGACGAAAAAGTACAGAGTTTAGAGCTTTCCTCATCCAATCTTAACATCCAGAAGCCATTTTTCGCGTCACATTTGGAGAAAAACTTAGCCCCCGACAGATTACTGGTTATCTCCTCCAGGGTAGGAAGCAAAAAATGACTTCGTTTGACTGCCTTATTTAAATGCTTGGGGTCCAAACATATGCGAAGTTTATTATCCGGTTTTTCCACGACCACTATGTTTGAGACCCAATCCGTGGGCCCATCTTCCCTCACAATCACTCCCAACTTGACCATATTATCGAGTTCTTCTTTTAAACGAGGACGCAACTTCAAAGGTATTTTTCGCGAACAGGCAACCACCGGCGGCACAGATTTGTCCAACTCTATTTTACACACTGTTGGTAAACAACCAATGCCATTAAATACTGACTCATCAATATTAACTTCATTAATTTTTACACCATTATCAGAAGACTGACCGACTCGAACAATTAAATTCAAATTTACACACGCCTTTAATCCTAATAAATTATTACAATTCAATTGAAGGACATAAATTTTTTCAACCTTGGTTTTATTATTGTTACATCTTAGAGACGCATTAAAAATATCCTACCACCGGTAAACGTTGTTTGTCTATTTGCCTTAAGGCAATATTAGATTTTATTAAGTCCATCGTATTAAACCCTGCGTTTAAATAAGTCTTTAGTGATATTACCGTTGCGGCAGCGCCACTGTCCAATTTAAAATCTATATCGACGCCGTCTACGCTAATAGTTTCCATCCACGACTCAGTACACTCCGCCGCGTCAATGTCAATATTGTACAAAATAAGCTCACCAAAGTCCTCGTTTACGTCACCGTCCTCGTCACCGCCATCGCCACCGACCAGCTCGCGAGCGTGCGACTGCACAGGCCGCACTCGGCAACACTTCGCGAAATGTCCAATCCTGTCACACCGATAACACGTAATTCCAGAAGCCGGACACCGATCACTAACGCTATGCCGCAAGTCGCATCTGTTGCACGCATTATTTTGATAATACTGTCGTGGCGCTTGATGTTGGGGCGCGCGCCGCGCCTGCCCGGCTCGGCCGCCGCGGCCACCGCGCCACCGACCCCGCGGCGCGGGCGCAGCCGCCGACCGCGCTCCGTCGCGCCACAAGCGCTCCACCGCGCCGGCTCCGCTCGCCCCGCGCTCCAAACTGCAGCCCGCCGCTTGCTGGCCCGCTCGCTCTGCCGCTCGACACCAAGTTACCGCTTCGTCTAAGCCTAACGACGTTTTTGCCAATAGCTTTTCTCTCATTTGTACATCTTTTAACCCACGAATGAGCTGCGTTAATATTAAGCTATTTTTTAAACTGTCAAAACTGCAATTTTTACTTTTAACTTTTAACACTCCTAAAAATTTGTCGAAAGTCAAATCGTTTTGATATGTCTCAAAAAACATGTGTCTTTCGTAATTTATATTTTTTTGTGGATCACAATAGTCACTAAATTTCTTGCACAAAATGTCGTATTTAGACTTTTCCGACTCGGCAATATCTAATTCTTCATAAATCTCTCGGCCATATTTTCCTATAACATGCATAAATAATGCGCATTTTTCTGCATCGGCGACCGACGCCTTGTCTGAGGCGATTAAGAAATATTCAAACGCCATTTTCCATTCTCTCCAATTGGTGGCCATATTGCCTTCTTGTTGCAGAGGCGCCGGCTGTTGAATAGCCGCATACACACAGCTAACACTCTCACTTTTCTCAACCATTATGCCGAATTTATCAGTATTTCGTATCACTAACAATTTAAGCACTTAATTGTACAAAAACACACTTTAAAACCACACCTGACACCATGTAGTATGGGACTAGGTACGAATTAAACAGCGGATGGCGTATGACTGATTTATTACGTATATGCATATCCTAAGGTACCCACATTATGTTTATAAGTATACCCACTACAACAGTTAAATCAACCTACCTCAAAACCTATAAGAGATAATTTAATTAAACCAAAAATCGTTGATAGAGTTTATTAATGTGCATAATATATATTTTTATATCGCGTAGTTTAAGAAATAGAGGGGGGGGGGGGACACACTTTTCAGACTTTGAGAGCTGATATCTCGAATACGATTTACTTAAATAAAAAAAACCGGCCAAGTGCGAGTCGGACTCGCGCGCAAAGGGTTCCGTACCATTATCAATTTATTATTAAAAAAATACGGTTAAATCAACCTACCTCAAAAACTATAGGAGATAATTTTATCAAACCAAAAATCGTTGATAGAGTTTATTAATGTGCATAACATATATTTTTTTCAGAATTTTATATCGCGTAGTTTAAAAAAATAGAGGGGAGGGGACACATTTTTCAGACTTTGAGACCTGATATCTCGAAAACGATTTGCTTAAATAAAAATGTGATGTATAAACCTTCATATCATTTTCAAATACCTTTCTATTAATATCCCACACGCTTATGTACAACAAGAAAAAAAATTCTATCCCTCAGTTACATGTATGGAGGGCCCCCACCCCAATGGTTTTTTTTTACAATTTAGTATCACATTCCTGTAGCGGTTCATACAACACATATCCTTACCAAATTTCGTTACTGTAGCATTTATAGTTTCCGAGTAAATTGGCTGTGACAGACGGACAGACGGACAGACGGACAGACGGACATGACGAATCTATAAGGGTTCCGTTTTTGCCATTTTGGCTACGGAACCCTAAAAATGAGATTTATAAACCTTCATATCATTTTCAAAGACCTTTCTATTAATACCCCACACGCTTATATACAACTAAAAAAAAAATGTCTATCCCTCAGTTACATGTATGGAGGGCCCCCACCCCAATGGTTTTTTTTACAATTTAGTATCATAATTCTATAGCGGTTTATACAACACATATCCTTACCAAATTTCGTTACTGTAGCATTTATAGTATCCGAGTAAATCGGCTGTGACAGACGGACAGACGGACAGACGGACATGACGAATCTATAAGGGTTCCGTTTTTGCCATTTTGGCTACGGAACCCTGAAAAGGGACTAAAAGAACGTGGTGGATGTGACCAGATTGAAAATACTTACCGTGGAGAATTAAATAAATACCAAGACTGTGAAGTGAATAATTGTTATTATCCAGTCATGTAAACAGTTATGGCTTGAACGTCATTGGAGGAACAGAAAAAATCTAAATTACAATGCATTTCTCTCTTACTTACTGACAAAAAATCTTATGACTCGTAACTAGAATTCTCTATGCTGTAGACTACACAGTCTTACTGTTTTTCTCATTTAGCTGTAGGTCTATTTTTAGGCCGTGGCCGTGGCCGTGGTGACGGCAGTAAGAATACTTACATTTTTCACCACCCTAACTCTTCCGGCGGGTATCGTAAGAGTCAACTAAGGAATTGAGAAAAAGTTTAACTGATCATTTATTGATAGCAAATTGATGGGCAGCAGCGTCATCATAGTGGATACATTACTGCGATCGCCAAGCAGTTTGCCCAGCGTAGCGATTATGGACATTTACCTCCTAATGCGTCTGTACGCATAGTCAATAGGCTCCCCTATTGACT
>JALPQI010003988.1:0-71521 GCA_025490895.1 Thaumatotibia leucotreta
ATCCTGCTCTGCTATTCTCTTATTCACACATTCGACGCTGCGTTTGTCAACGAGCTCGATGTCGAGACAGCCTTGTCTAAAATCCTAACTGTTTTATTTGACATTAGGAATCGAGGCTGTGAGCGAGGTTGTGGGCGAGTTCGTCGCTGTTCTTCGTTAGAGAATACGAAGTTCTTACATTAAACGTCAAAATCTCGACGCAGTGTAGTTCCAACTCACGCCGCATTCGTCGCCGAGCACTAGTGTCGTTTAAAGTACATCAGTGAATACCATTTTTAGGCTCGACGCTGCCGCAGCACTGACACAGCGCTGACAGCAAGGCGGTTTCCTTAGTGAATAACACTGCTGCTAGAAAAATATCTAGGTATAGTGATAATACATACATTTCACAGCGGTGGTAGTAAAAATAAATAATTTGTAGTAAAATGTTTCTTGTTCCAATTTTTCCTCAGTATAATACGACATTATTTACTAGAATATATCCTTAAACGTATCACCGCTATTTTTATACGTAAGTTTATAACAGCCAAAATGGAATATAGGTAATAGGTGAATTTAGTTAACAACTTCGCTGCGGCAATTAGCCATACTTTGTAAGGGGTCGAAAAACCCCCTACCGGATTAAACTTGTTAAAATCAACCAAAGGACAATGGAGAGGGCTATGTCTATGCTATAGGAGTCTCTCTGCGAGGTCGGATTAGAAATGAGACCATCCGCAGCAGAACTAAAGTAACCGATATAGCTCTCCGAATCGCTAAACTGAGTTGGCAGTGGGCGGGGCACATTGCACGCAGAACCGATGGTCGTTGGGGCGGAAAGGTTCTCGAGTGGCGGCCACGTACCGGAAGGCGCAGCGTGGGTAGGCCCCCCACAAGGTGGACTGATGACCTGGTGAAGGTCACAGGAGTCCTCTGGATGCGGGTGGTGCGGGACCGGTCATTGTGGCAATCTTTGGGGGAGGCCTATGTTCAGCAGTGGACGTCGTTCGGCTGATACAATGATGATGATGATGAGTTTAATGTATTTCACGGATCGTTATTATATGGTGTGAATTTCTCACCATTTGCACAATGGCAACGCTCCAAGAAAAAACAGATTCTTTTTTACTGGGACGCTTTTTACGCCATTGTAAATCTTGCACGAAGAATAGCCGTTTGTGTTCCGGAATGCTCGCCATGTCTGGATTATTGAAAAATTTGTTTCTTTTCTTGAGCTAGCAGGATTAGGGTGTGATTGTTTCAAGCGTCACAATATTTGAAAATAACGACAATTAAAATGAATTGTTACAAGAATTTAATTTGTTTACATCAAAGAACCATTCGTTTGTAATCTGCAAGAAAAAAAAAATCTTTTAAGTCATGGTAGGTACAAGTAGTAAGTATGTAGGTACAATTTACGCACAGAAAAGAGGCCGAAAGTAGGTACTTGAGTCTAAATAAGGTAAAATTGTAAGGTAGCCCTCATTAAAATGTCGGTACTAGCCAAAATATCGCTGAATTGTCCACTTACTGAAGTGTGCTTCGTGAAAAGGTCTAGAGTTGGCGGCCGAAAGTTCGCCTCTCATGATAATAAAGCCCTTCGCTGAGCCCCCTTCAAGTCGCACGTAAGATAAACGAGACGGCTCTTGTTTTGGTTTAAATATGGAGTGTTTTTACTCGTTGTCGATGTCAGCCATATTTGATAAGCCAAATATTTAGAAACAAACAGTTTTAAAGTAAAAAATATTAAGATTATAATACCTATACATTTTGTTAAAGGTTTAGTTGTCGTGGGTTCAGGGTGTTTCAATAAAATTTTCAAATTCATTTGCGTGCTTGTAATAAATACAGTCTTAGAACCTTAATATTTTTTTATTATTATTATTCGAGTCTCTAAAGTTAGGTACTACCTAATTATGAAATGACGTAGACGTGCTTACATAGAGAATAGGCCCTTTCACCAAATACTTAAGAAGAAACACTATTTTTTTAACATGACAAATATTATTTACTGTGAATATGAGCTTTCTATCCTTGATATTTTCAGGGATATGTGTTTTTTTATTTAAGTAACCAATTTTTTTTCAACTTTGAGCTTTGTGATTCACTCTAACTATTGGAACAATAACATATTTTTGATATAATATCGAAGAGTGCCATTAAAATTTAGTAGGAATTAAAATTTCAGTATTTTTGGCTTACTTTTTAAAAGAGCCACACCTACAGTTCTTTGTCATGAATATAGGCATATATTAAGGTCTACGGTACATTTGGTGAAATGCGCGGCTAGGCTCTTTGATAACAACTTACTCAAATTAATGACACTACAATATTTTGTGAATTTAGTAATTTATCAAATACCAAGGCAAAGCAGGAACAAAGATTTTTGTACATATTTCAAATATTAGTTTGGTGTCCATCAGCTTCTGAAATAAAACTTCACCGTTTTTATTTAACTACCCTTCACAGATGGAAAGAAAGACTGAACATCACCCCGGCCAACACTGAATTATTTATATCCATTCAGCTGAATGGAAAGTGAAGAGCGTTTTGACACCTATTGACTGTATTCTTATGACTTGTGAGTGATAAGTAGCCTCTTTTGTGCCAACTTCTGCTCTTTGTATTCTGGAAATGTATCATTTCTCAAACCACGAAGTTATTCTTTTATTTAAAATAAGATACATTTCTCCGGTTTGCGTTTCTGCGATATTACGTTTCAGAAGTTTTGATGGGCTCGTATTATTTTCTATTGATATGAAACCATTAACAGCTACGTTATTAAATAATAATATACAGCTAAATACTTGTTTGGAGCAGTTGATAAGATCTTAGATTCATGGGGTTTCGAGGGCGATCATAGCGCTGGCTCATTCCTCGCCCAACAAATATGTACCTAGTGCTGTTCAGCGAGGTAACGCAGCCAGCCTTATGGGTATACTTCCATGGGGAAATTACCTTGGAGATATATACTGTATTATATACCATTTAGCCTATTGATTTTCTTCTGTAATTCATTATCATTAGCTATTCATTCAAAAATTTAGAGGATTTTCGTAAAAATCTCATTTAAAACAATTAATATCCCGACCATTTCAGCGTAAAAACCCATTACTTTCTCGAATGCGAAAGCAATCCAGCAAAAACGTGTGAATAAAGGCAGGTGTTGATTCATATTTCTCTTCTTTAGAGGACTAACGAATTCATTCTGTGCATATTAGCGTGGTTTTAGCTAAAATTTGATTGGAATAATTACAATTCGTTTAAAAAGTATTTGGATCTACTGACATTATCCGTTTAAAAATGACGCTGTGTAGGTAAATTATATTAGTAATTACTTTTAGGTAAAAAAATTAAGCTTGTTACAATTGGAAAGTCTATTTATCAATGTATTACCCTAAACATCGATTCTTTTAAAACTACAATTTATGTACATAGATTAAATCTACTTAACCTAACCTATATCTAAGATTGGCCCTCGTGGCATTGTACCGAGGATGCTGGCGGCATTTCCTTGCTGTATCGCAACACTGATGCGTTGTGCGAGGAAGTCGCCAGCTCTTCGGTCTTTAGTTACATCAACCAGACGTTTCGCGATCTCAGCAAACAATTTGCGTGCGCTGGGGCCCCAAGAACCTAAAGTTTCTACGCCAAACGGTACAAAATCGTACTCTTTGCCGAGGCCCTTATTTTTATTACGTTTTAAAAATTCGGCATTTTCAGTGATTTTCGATTCTTTTTGTTTTTGATAATAAAATACTTACCCTAGAGATAGCATCGCACTAACAGAATATATAACATAACTATTTATTTCTGCTCACCGGCCGGCAAACAGCACAATGCCGGCCGCTGCGCTAAACTAAGTTGCCGCCTGCCGGCTCCGTTGAGCAGAAAAATAGTATACGCACCTCGACCGTTAAGTGGGAAAGCTTCGGATCACATGTTTACTATTTTTCTGCTTCTAATTACACGTCATCCGAGGCATTTCCCACTTAAATGGCCTTCGCATGTAATCTACCATTAATTACTTGGAAGATATTAAATTCAGTTCACATCACAGCACACGTAACAATTATGTTAGCACATAAAATATTAGTTAGTAAATAATTGTAAATAAAAGCAATCCTACTCTATTTCTCGAAATCTTCTTCGACTTACCGTAGAAATGCATACAATGAAATCTGTTGATGTTATAATCTCGATCTCCTCCACGGCGTCGCACAAGTTGCAGACGTGTTACGCTTCACTACGTGACATCGTGCTTTACAACTCGTATTTCAATTACACGACCTCGAGGCACACATCTAAATAAACATGAGTCGCGAATACATAGCACCTCCAGTGCTACCTGCATGAAATAAATAACATCGTCATAAATCCACGGTTCAACTTTAAAATAAACCGATGTCCGTTCCACAAGTTAGTTGAAATATACCTACAGTTCGCCGGACAAAATTCGTTTCAAAGCTGGTAAACAAATCTATCCGCGCATCGGTCCTATGATCGAACGGACCACAAAATTCAATTACGTGGCAGACAAAATAAACACGTCTCGGTGCGCCGATACACGGTGATTTGTTTTCACTGTAACGGCGCATCGCCTGAGCCTTTAGCGTCATACCTGCGGACATTCCTGAATGATTTGAAATTTGAATCTTTTTACTGGCTAAAAAGGAATATGACTGTTTTCCTGTTTAGTTTTGTCAGGAAAATATGGGGTTTTAATAAAGCTGTCCTTTAATTGAACTAGTTTTTCAGTTTCCTTATATACCTACTAGAAGTTCTATAGTTGGGCATTTTCGCGAGAAGAGATACAAAAACTTATTTTTCTGAAACAGGTAAGTTTTATGTTTTTCCTGCTCAGAATCACGAGCTCTTTCGATCCTACTAGAAGAAAAAAAGTGTCCCAACTTTTTGTTTCTATTACGTACCTAACCGTTTTTCAAACACTTTGTACAGCGGTTACAAAGTGGAGAGCATATAAAATGTATGAAAAATGTGGGACCATTTTTTTTCTCCTAGATTGAAAGAACTCGTTATTCTGAGTAGGAAACACATTAAATTTACCTACCTTAAAAAAAAATTCTTTTGGATCTCTTCTCGTGAAAATGCCCAGTTAACAGATTCGCGTTACCCATAGGTAACGCTCTAGGCGGTGGAATAGATACCAGCTTTTGCGGTTCTCGGCTAAGTGTTTCAGCTATGCTATTCTCTTATTGACACATTCGACGCTGCGTTCGTCAACGAGCTCGATGTCGAGACAGCCTTGTCTAAAATCCTAGCTGTTTGATTTGACATTAGGAATCGAGGCTGTGAGCGAGCTTGTGGGCGAGTTCGTCGCTGTTTTTCGTTAGAGAATACGAAGTTCATACATTAAACGTCAAACTTTCGACGCAATGTAGTTCCAGCTCACGCCGCATTCGTCGCCGAGCACTAGTGTCGTTTAAAGTACATTAGTGAATACCATTTTTAGGCTCGACGCTGCCGCAGCACTGACACAGCGCTGACAGCAAGGCGGTTTCCTTAGTGAATAACACTGCTGGCTCCTGTATTAAATTAACCTCAGCTTTTTCTTTTAGTTTTCATAAAATAGGGGAGAAACCCTGCCCCGTCTTCGCATCCGAAGGCCTTAATGTGTCTTCCGGTACCTTTCAGTGTTATGGCCTGGCCACGACATTGGTGTACGGCGACGTCGGCGACCGGCTTAGCGGAAAACTACACGTAGGTACGAGACGGAGTTGCATCTCGCTCAAATTTACGGATTCGTTCGTTACCGGTCGCCTTAGACCAATGTCGTGGCCAATGTCATGGAAACTGCTTGTATCACTGATTTTTGAACCTTCACTTTTAACCAAAACATTAGTTGAAACTATAATAATAATAATATTCTTTATTGTGCTAAAATTTACAATAAATAAACGAAAAAGGAAGTTTACAAGAAGTACGCAACAACAGGCGGTCTTATCGCTAAAAAGCGATCTCTTCCAGACAACTTTATGGCAGTAGAATTGACATACAGAAAGTATTGAATGAAAAATAAAAGTATACAATGAGATAAACCAGAGTAAAATAAGTTCACATCAGCACCAATATATATAATATATATATAAGTATATATACTCATAAATATAAATATATATACACAAATACATAAATATAACTAAATATATATAACATGCAATAAAATAGACAACGTATAAACAGAAAGGACAAAGGAGCTTAAGGAAGTGACAGAAAGTGTTGCTTGAGATGAGCTTTAAAAACTGAAATGGACTTGGCACACCTCAGTTCAACCGGCAAAGCATTCCACATTCGAATTGCTTGAAAAGTAAAAGAGTCGTTGTAGAATTTAGAAGAAGAATATGTTTGGACAAGGAGATAATTCGTAGAGCATCTTACAGAAGAAAGGTAGTGGAAGCGCTCTTTAAGGTAGAATGGGGCAGCAGGGTTAAAAAGTGCGTTATATAGAAGAGCCAAAATATGAGAGTTACGTCGTAGGCGGATGGGAAGCCACTTCCCATCCGCCTACGACTACTATGTTTTTATTCTAAAGATTAAATTGTTTTTTTTTTTCCATTTATAAATATGATCATTTGGATGCTGTTTTTTTTCAGGAAGCTCTTATATTCAGTTCCTAAGGCTCCATCACACGATATTATTAGCGGAGTACACGAGGCGTTTAAGTGAAGGCGTGTGGCTAGGTCGTATTTTAGATGTTTTTCTCTGCTGCGTCTCTCTGCTGTTTGTTGCCATGTTAGGTTATTGTACGAAAAAGCGTCATAGTCATAGTCATTCATTTGCGTAAAATACGAGTAGTTTACAATGTTTTTACAGTAATATCATAAGTCCTTCTATTTAGTCTCCTATGTAGTATGCACATTTTGTAGACTTATGTCTATAAATGATTACTACTAATTAGTACCCTACTTACATTTATTTGCAGTACATAAGTCGATCAGAATAATATATATATTCTTTTATGTCATCTTTTTTGATTTCTTTTTTTTTTTTGATAAAAATAATAAATTCTTTATTAAATAACTTACATATGAATTCATCAAACATTAATAATTATACAAAAAAAAAAACAATTAACTTATAAACTAACAAATACTCGACGCACACTTTTTAATCAAAGAGCCCACCCCGTGTAGTTCCGGGTGCAAAGGTGCCCATCACACTGGAAGCATTGCCACGCTGAATTGCGATAGCCAACCTCTGCACCCGGAACGACCCAGAGCGGGGGTCCAAACCCCTCTCCCGCAAGCGGCGTCCCACCTCTTTAAAGAAGGACAGTGCCTCCAAACACCAACAACCGGTAGTCTCAACCGCTAATGGGACAAACAAATAGTTGGTAAGCACCGAGTATTTGTCTGTCTTACGCACTGCTGCCAACTCAGCAGCTGCCCCTGCCACCCGCATAGTGCGCCCCAAATGTGAGGAAGCAAACGTGCTAACGCACGTTGCATCCCACAACAGGCACTTGCCCCTGTGCCAGGGCACCAGGGTAAGGCCGTCTGGTCTCTTTCCATCTGTACGGCAGGGTGGCTCCAGCACACATGGTACGTTTGCCGAAACCAGTGCTCTCCGAACTATATCATTAAGCGCGTGGTGGCGTGGAAACCTTCCTAAACTCCGACAGCAACTCAACGCATGGTGACCGTTGCTCTCCACCATGGTGCCGCAGATGCATGCGTGAGGTTCACATACATCGCAGCCGAGGCGGAGAGCCACTGCTATTCGCAAAGAGTTGTCGTCAAGGAGGGTTCCCACATGAGGAGACGGTAGGGCCTGAAGCCACGCACCTGCCTCCGGTCCCGACACTGCTCTGAGCCTCGCCAGATCCACCCCAACAGCTGCTTCCAAAAGACCGCCGAATATGCGTTTCACCCCAACGCTATCCCACAAACGTTGAGAATCCAGCTTTTCAGGTTCAGGCACCCCCGGGTTGAGAGCCGTCCAAGCCTCCCGAGCCTCGAAAGAGTAGGGAATGGTCACCTTATCACCATTAAATGAAAGAATTTGAGTGACAAGGCCCGTAACCCCACTCGCCGAAGCCAAGAAAGCCGGCAGGCTCACATCCCGTGCGCGCCGTATACCCAATCCACCATCGCGAACTGGCAAAGAAGCCAAATCCCACTGGCTTGCGTTGAGGGAAACATTCAGCAGGCATTCCACGTTCTCTTTCAAAACACCGTCGAAAGCATTAACGTGTTCAGGATATAGCCAAGACGGGACAGTTCTTAAAAAATACGTAAGCTTTGGGACAGCGAAGCAAACTCTGAGCAGAGTCAACGCCACGTGGGCTGAAAGCTTTCGCATCTTTTCCCCGGCAGCCAACAACATCGACCTCCTCTCCTCGAAAGCATTAGGGATCGCTTCGGGGAAGATCGGTGAACCCAAAAGATTAAAGTTCAATACCGACAACACTTTCAAACCCGGAAGCAAATCACCAAATGAGGAGAAGGAAGAAAGAGAGCCAGCACTGCAAGGGAAAAACTCACACTTACTAGAGTTAACTTCCAACCCTAACTCCCTGAAGCGCGGTATAAGAAAACGTAGGTCCTCCAATACTTCTTCCGGCTTTCCCGCGAGGGTACCATCATCCAGGTACCATATGTTCAGCGGGGACTTGAGCTCAGAAATCGCCTTGTGTATGGCCAGGCTGAACACTAGAGGACCAAGGGGATCCCCCTGCTGCGCGCCGACTTGGGAGAGAATGGGGCAGCCATTGTAAAAGAGTTTAGAAGGCGACGAGTATACTTGAAGAAGGAACGGATACAAAGACGGCAGTTTCTCCCTGACCTCCGAGAGAAGCACATCACGCTCCAGGCAGTTAAAAGCGTTTTTTATGTCCACTTTTACAAGCACACACTCCGCGTTACTCGGGTCTCAAGCGAATGCGCGAGTTGCGTGAATAGCCGCCTCACACCCTAACCTCGTGCCAAACCCCAATTGATGAGGCTGTAAATAGGTGGCCATTTCCTCTTTCACCACCCGACACCCGAGCTTAGCCACTAAACGGCGGAATGTACTGCCAATTGCAATTGGTCGCAAGCCACCGTTCTTCTTCGATAGTGCGCACAATGACGCCCCGTACAGGTAGGGACAAACCGCCATCTGGTAAAATATTATAAATACTTCCACATATACAATAGCTATTTTTCTTGAAAGTAGAGTTCTTTGCTTTTCATTGGCTGTGTTAAATAATATAACATAACAAATAATATAACAAATTTACTGACTTCAAATATATACTCGTATAGATAAGGTAAGAATGGATGCGGAAGGATATTCATTTCTAAAAATAATGGCTTACTAGGAGTTAACGGGCATACGCCAACTATGAATTTCTTTTGGCAAATGAAAGCCTGTTTAAAGAAAACGGATCGGTTGCCATTTTTCATAGAAAATAGCAGTATTTCGAAACTGGGCTAATTTCACCAGCATGTCTTTGCTACTTTGACTGTCTTATTTTTTATTACGTTGCCATGGTTTTCCTTTCCCTCTTTTCGCGTCTATCTTTCCTTCCAATATTATATTGTTCTAAAGAAACTGTCATGTCTCAACAAGTGGTCTATCAATTTACCTCGCCCGTTTTCAATCGTGCTCATCAAATCCTTCCTTCTCGTACTTGAATTCGCAGCACTTTCTCGTTTGTTTTTTTTTCCGAGAAATATATTTTTTCCATTCTCGTCCATTGCATTATATTGTATCCTGGCCATTTTCTTCCGCAACTCGACATCCATCGTGCCTATTTTGCGTGGTCTCAACGCAGGCCTAGTACTTGTTGGGGACTTCACATACACCCTCGCAGGTGTATGCAGGTTTCCTCACGATGTTTTCCTTCACCGTAAAGCACTTGTGAATATCAAATGATATTTTGTACATAACTTTTTGAAAAACTCATTGGTACGAGCCGGGGATCGAACCCACGACCGCTGCGTAGCAGCCGTGCGTTTAACCGCTAGACCACAAGTGCTCCTCCATACCATATCGACATCTAAAAAGCCTCCAATTTTTTCCTATCTTTTTGTCTCATTGCCCACGTCTCACATCCGGGTAAAGCAATGGTCCAGATATATATTTTAATATTATAAGTAAGACTGAGTGGCCGAGGGGTACAGGCATCAGCCGCGAAAGCTGAGCACGTGGGTTCGATCCCCACCTCGGACGTTGATGATCTTGGTCGTTTTTTCTTCGGTATATGATATCCAATATTTATAATTTATCTAGGCGTTTTCTATTTAAGGCACATATATCCTTGATCCATGATCTGCTGTATTGTGTATTTAAACTGCCTAAATATCTAAATCCTCCTCTAAAATTTAGTCGACCTTATAATTATGTTAACATTTATTATCTTTGCGCAACAGTAAATGCACATTTACCTGGGATAAACCGTAATCATTATTTTTAATATCTAGGGTACCTATACATCCTACAAGACATAATAGTTAACTAAATCGATTATCGATTGATCACAATGATCACATCACATCATCAGCCTATGATAGTCCACTGCTGGACGTAGACCTCTCCCATTAACTATGCGTATAGACGCATTAGGAGTTAGGAGGTCATTAGGAGGTCATAATCGCCACGCTGGGCAACCGGATTGGCGATCGCAGTAATGTGTCCGTTATGATAACGCTGCTGCCCATCATCAATCTTTTATCAAATAGGTAATGATCATTGACACTTCAATCCCTTAGTCAACTCTTACGACACCCGCAGGTGGAGTTGGGGTGGTGACAAAAAAACTGCCGTCACCACACGGCCAATATCGATTGATAATATCATATGATTCCACAAATGCAATATACAGGGTTGGGCAGATTAACTGTCCTATTGAAAAACATTTGTTTATCTATTGAAATATAACTGCTTTTCATACCCTGTATGTCATTTTAAATCGCGAAGCTGGTCAAGCTTCATCTTTATCAATTGCTGCGGTAAAATATAGAATGTTTCTGATATAAATAACACCAAGATTTGTAACATTGTTTTGTTTTTAAACTTTTATACCACTTTTTAACTAGGACACTTAATCTTCCCAACCCTCTGTATACCAAAAAATATCAAAATTTAAATATTATCTCGTTTTGGCATTATCTATAGATAACAAAATTCGTCGTTTACCTACTATACAACTAAACCCACAGTTTACAGTTTTCAAAATTAAATATGTAGCTAACTTTACGCGTCTTTCTCGAGGTGCGTTCCTATTATACATTTCATAATTTTTAGTCGTCTATAATCTAAGTATAGCGCAGAAAGTGTCGTGTCGGGTGCATCGTGAATTTTGTAGGAATAAAACGATGCCACAGAGCCCGCCATTGTGAAATATGTCAAGAAAATAATGGTGCGCAACTTTCGTACGATCCGACTGTTTGGTGAGATAATGTCTGGAGATGAACGTTGAATTGCTTGCTACCGTGACAGACGCTGCTATTTTATGATAGCTCGCATTTTATTACTAGAAATTATTTCTATAATTTATATCGGAATATATACTTAAATATATATACGGAATATATATTTAAGTATATATTCCGTAAAATCAGGTAGCATTGCTAACACAGTTAACAAACGCTCCATTAAAGTTTGTACTTCTCAACTCGTTCATATACATACAGGCATGTGCAAAACCATGTAAGTATATTAAAAATCCACTTATAAATATGTTACGATATTTTATTACATATAGGCATATTGTGGTGCGAATGGTGCGATGAGACATATTAATGAGCGACTTTCATGCTTATAATTTAGCTCTCGACTGTACCATGAATGAGCTTAAGCTTATATCATAACTTTGCTCTATAACAATGAATTGTTTTAAAAATAGTGGCTTACTAGGAGTTAACGGGCATACAACAACTATAGCTCGAATGCATTACATACAGGCATGTGCAAAACCATGTAAGTATATTAAAAATCCACTTATAAATATGTTATGATATTTTATTACATATAGATGCTTATAATTTAGCACTCGACTGTACCATGAATGAGCTTAAGCTTATATCATAACTTTGCTCTATACGAGTAACAATGAATTGTTTCTGAATATCAATATTTTATTCACATCATCATCACCTTCATCCCATTTATTAACTACAGTCCACACTGCTGGAGATAGGCCTTTAGTATTATTATTACTAATGCATATGGACGCATCAGGATGCTTAGCCAAGTTGCCAATCGCTAACGCTTAGTAACTTATCGTAGTTTTCCCTCTCTGTCACTCTTTCATATTAGTGCGACAAAGACTGCGCTGCCTTTCGTTTACGATTGACGATTGAGCGTTAGCGATTGGCAACTTTTCTAAGCACCCAGGACGTAATGCCCGTAATTGCCTATCGTCACTCTCGGCAAGCGGGCTGGGATTCGAACCCGGAACCCCCGGCTACGTAGGCAGTGACACTTCAAATACTTTAGTAAGGCGACTCTTACGACACCCACGGGAAGAGTTGGGGTGGTGATAAATGTATTCGCCGTCACCATGTGGATATTTATTCTTATCTATAACATTTTATAATTGGCGATAATAAGTCTAATTATTCAATATTATGTTTTATTATAATTGGAAGTCCTTAAAGCTCTGTACAATAGCACCATTATTATTTCAATGAACAATCATACTTATTGTAGGTAATAGGCTTCAATTAAAACCTCACGTAGCAAAAGACCGTTTTAACTTTATCTCGAGCAAATATAAGAAACCGTTTCTTAGAGCAGGCGAAATACCCCGTGAAATTAACTCCTGCATCCGACCGGACACCTCTCAGGTACGCGAGACAAACGGCCGGCTGCGCTACTCGCAGGAGTGGGAATAAATAGTTTAAAAGCTAAAAATATGTGCATCTCTCGAGCTCTGGAACGCATATCGTTTTTTGTGAGACAACTAGGTATGAGTTTCGTTACTACTCTATCATATTGTTGTCCTAATATTAGACGTACGTGTTAAATTTTATAATTTGTTTTATTGCATTTAGTAACAGAAACGCTACACTGAGCAAAAGATGTAAATTGGAAGCTTAGAGTTAAAAAAAACTATATTTAAAAGCAAAAGAAAAAAACCGCTTTAATACAGGGTGAACGATATGAAGTGTTACCACTTTCAAAGGACAGCGATTTTTTAGTTGCGATCCAGTGGTAGTGGTATGTGCCAATGAAATATGATTGCTTTCTTCATTGCATTTATACTAGCATGTTTAATTGCTCTCACCTGTCTCTTTAGAAAAGACCAGATAAAAACTCCGAAAAACACTGCACTGGAGAAATAACACGTGGAATTCGTTTTTCAGCCATTTTTGGTTCTTAAGACCTTTATTAAGCCCAAACTTAGTCTCGTTCTTATGTTTGCAGTCTACAACCCAACGGTGTCCAAAACATATTTTCGATAATAAGCCGCTATTAATTTGACACCAAATTTAATAAAATCTATTTGGTAACACTTCATATCGTTAACCCTGTATAAATTTTAAGAAATACCTACTGTTACGCCTAAAAACGTATCTTTCATGATGTAAATTATTCTATATTTACTTATTTATTATTAAACAGAAGGGTTTGCATGATGCATTCAGCAATGTGTATAATAAATAAAAGGTTTTTAATGAGTAAAGAAGATGTAAATATGTGTTTTCTTTTCATTATATCCGCTATCTGTAATCTTGGCAGCATCTTCAAGTTTCGTACCTTTTCGTATGGGGACTTGGCTGTAGATGTGGCGGGCGTTCATAAAAAAGACAATCTCCCTTATTGCCGTAATCCGTTACACATGCTCCGCCGGGGTTATGTCTGCAGCCTCATAAACGACAAAGTAAACCATAATTTATTGCACAAATTTAGGGTCAAACCTGACGGCATAAATTGTCAGAGTACATGACTGTATGTGATTTCGGCTAGCCGTTTCGTAATTTATAATACAATTTTATTATTAGTATCGTCGATCATCACGATTTGATTAAGATACAAATACGAGTAATGTATTTTTGATAAATAATGAAAAGGCGCAATGATTGCTTGTACTTAGTACAGTGGACGGCAAATATATCATTAGTATCATTACGGTTGGTGCCAAAAATACGACTTAAACGTCAGGGCAATAAAGTCGTGTAAATATATTGTTGGCACCTACATAAACCGTAATGATATCTTTGACGTCGACTGAACCATTTATATTGTAAAATCTCTTAACAACAAAATACCTATGTTATCTTTAGGGACATGCCTATTTATAAAAATGTGCCACTAATATTAACGACATTTGAGGTCACTACGAAAATTTGAGATACAATTTTTTTTTCTCTACTACTTTCTTTCAGCTTCATTTTCCTAAAACATGAATTAAAGCATTCCCGGCAATCCTGGTACTGTACCTTAAGAAGGTCTTCTACGGCCTGCATAATATTACAGGCATTTCAAGCATCCTCAGGGCTATTAAATCGCCTATCACGGATTTCGAGTTTGATTTTAAGGAAGAGGAAGAAGTCGCACGGTGCTTAATCTGAGCTATATAGACTACGAACAAATAAAACATGGAAGCCATACGCCATACTAAATTGATCTCTCGATTTCTTCAAGATCCCATCATCAGACCCCAACTTGGTGCCAAAGGGACCATCTCGGGGTTATACACATTCGATCACAACAATAAATTAAAATCGATTCACGATTCTCGGAGATATCGGGTCACATACATACAACAAAAAAAACTCTAATTAAGAACCTCCTCCTTTTTCGGTCGGTTAAAAACCTTAATTAAAAAGAAATATGTGGGACACAACTGTCAGAGTACAACTAATTTAATCGATTAATGATAATGAACATACATTGTCAGCCTCCGCCTCCGTAGCCTAGTTGGTAGTGACCCTGCCTACGAAGCAGGAGGTTCCGGGTTCGAATCCCGGCGAGGGCATTATTTGTGTATTTATTTATCACAAATATTTGTTCCTTGGTCATGGCTGTACCTATACTATATGTTGTCGCCTGGTACCCACATCGCAAGCCTTAATTGAGCTTACCGTGGGACTAGGTTGATTTGTGTAAGATGTCCCAAGATATTTATTTATTGATTTATTTATAAGATTCTCTTAAGTCTCACTCGTGCGACGCAACATCGCCCGGACAGCAAACTGACTGACAGACAGACAAATACTTAGGAATAGTTCCGTTTGTCTCTCTTCAGGGTCGGAATTTTAACAAAAAACGTACAAATCAAGCTGAAATTGTGACTTTTATGACTAATACAAGTCATAAAACGATGAAAAATGTAGCTATTGCTTTGAAAAATACTAGTTGAACTTTTGAATGTCTGAAGCATAGCTCTTCTTTTATTCATGTTCTAACATGTGGCGCTCTCCGTTGTGTACAGGCTTTCTTCTTAAACAAAATAAACAACATTTGCTTCGAGTTTAGTCCTTTGAGAGGCAGCTCCCTGTTTTGATGTTTTATGAATGAGCCTCTGTGCACTTAAGTATAATTTTATTGATGTGCAGTTTTAGGTACGAGGTATTATCTCTAAAAATTCGTACCGGCTACTTTGTGCATAGTTCATTTGGTATGCTTACAAAATCGAGCCATGGTAGTTTATTGTTGCGGATAAGACGAGTGGCATATCATATATTATACCTAATATGAAGTGTAAAAATGTCACGTGACTCCATATAAGTTAATAGCCGGTACGGGACGCACGGATCATTCATTCGAGGGTACAAAGTTTTAACTCCGCAAAATACTGACTTACAGACGATACCACACACACACTCTAGGATTCACTTTACTTTTTTCCATTTATAATTATGTATACCAAATTGCTATTTCCTATTTCCTAATACTAACGGTCACTGAGCTCTCGGTCAAACAGACAGACAGACGGATATGGAGAAACTATAAGGGTTCCTAGTTTACGGTCATACCCTCAAACTAGTTTAAACTAATAAAACACAGTAACACAATATAAACATACATTAAAGTAAATATAATATACCTTCAACGCTAGCACTCTTCAATCTGCTTTTCAGATACTAAGTGAACTATTTTGATCTTACAGTTACAGATTTTTTTAAGATTATCCCCACCAAGCCAACAGTGTAGGCTGGTCCCTTTGTCACACAGAAAACTGTATTTATCTCTGTCTCGCACGGAAAAATTCTAAGTGTTTTCAAGCTCGCCGCATCGTTTTGATTGTCCTCTGTTTCTTCGAAATTCAACCTTTTTCCCGTTAATTTCAACACTCAATTTTGTATGTATGAAATTACCACACATGAGTCGTTTTTACACTAAGCTGTCAAGCATTGTAATCCATGCCTTAAAGAAGTGTCTTAAGATGTAGCAGAAGCATTGCAATGTGTCTTTTGCTGTAGTGGAATAGGGGCTAATTTTCGATAGCGAATTGTAAAACGATTGGTCGTTTAATATCGAGAGGTTGAGTGGAAAACTTGAAAGGTATGAGAGCGGGAATGTGTTGGCTGTAGCGAAACGAGCCTTCAGTCGCACCGCGCACATGCCGGCGTGCGGACAGCTTTTAGGTTGGTTTCCACGTAAAATGGCGAAAACTTTACGATAACTTGCGAACTTTTTATATCGTTGGAAGACTTGCCAAATAAAATAGTATTTTCATATTGTGGAGTTATAATTAAAAATATGTTGTCAGTTTCAAAAGTTTACTTAGTGTCTCAAAACTGAGAAACAACACCTGTATTGTCAAGTATGTATTCACATTCAATACTATGTGTTTTTTTATTTTTTAGCGTATATTAGCAAATTGCAGTGGTTACCAAAGTTTTCCAGGTTGTACTTTTAATAGATTAAACTTGATTCCTAAGCTAAAAAATATTCGTTTAAGCTTTTAACATTAATCTTTAACATTTTTATTCACTGCTATCTTCTCTGTGTTTAATTATCGAATTGAAACTTTTTTCTAGTGACAAGTGATAAACAATTAAAAAATTTTTGGTCAGTCATTTGTTTATCGGGAACCATTTTATCTGTACTAAAACATTACACTTTGAATTCTATACTGTGCGTTTCTATGTGAAAGGCACAAATAAAAAGGTAAAAAATCTATACGCGAGTGTGTGTATGAAAAAAAAATGTTTTAATTTTAAAAGGTTCGTATCGTCACATATGTACCTAATTAAATAAAATTTTAATCACAATTGTATCTCTTGTTTCGAAACGTTGGTCATGTGATGAATATAATTTAAGACGTAGTAACTATGAAAACTATATCTAAACTATTATGTGTACATTCGCTTGTTTACAACTATTAATTGATAAAAATTGATAGGCTGGTAAACTCAATGATGGTGAATAAGATCCACCATATTTGCCAAAATGTCCCAGGGAGTTTGTATGGATTTTTCCAGAGGACAATCCAAATGCCTTTTTAGAAATCCTCACCTATTGCAGATTTTTTTTGCATATTTTTCCGTTCCAAGAACCTCAAGAGATATAGATTTACCTCCTAATGCGTCTACATGCATAGTCAATAGGAGAGGCCTATGTCCTAGCAATGGACAGGCTTATGACGTGACGACAAGTCTATAAAATGGTTCGCAACACGAATGCCCTATTACAGATTACTGTATATATTATGACATTTAAAATCCCCAAATTAAAAAAAACTTAAAAACCGACTTCAGATGATTTCTCCTGGATCCATCGTTGTTACACGAACTATTAAAAAAATAGAAAATCGGTTCACGATACTCGCAGATCAAGTAACTCGGGATTACACGAACTACAAAAAAAAAATCGGTTCATGACACTCGCAGATATCTAGTAACGTCCCAAAAAATGTCGAATAGAGAACCACGTCCTTTATTGAGTTTTGGAAGGCGGTTAAAAACTACTTATGTAATACAATTTACATCACTATACTTAGGTATTAAATTTGCCATCGTACATCGATTTATCTAACTCCACATATTGTACGTGTATTTTGATATATCGCCCTAGAATGACAGAGTCTAGGTTTCGGCTACCATCTCCTGGATTCCATTGGAACTCCAATAGAATCCACTTCAATAAAATGCAATACTTTATTCTGTATCTTTCTTGTTGTCTAGGCCTAATCTCCAAACTGGAGTTCGAGGCCAAAAAAACTACGACAGATGCGTTACTGTCAAATCTGTCAAATTCTCATATGTCTGTGTCAAATAAAGTTTTCAGGTTTCGCCAACCTTTTTGTCATTTAATTAATTGTAATATTTTAGGTACACCTTTATGTTAAATATGGCTGTCACAACTAGGATTTTCTTAAGAACAAGTAAATACCTAAAAACTTTTATTTCCTCTAAACTAACATTGTCATAACAAAATTTTAAAGAAGGAACTTGAAAATAATAAGATCCTACGTTTCAAAGCCTATTTTAAAAATAATTAGAACACACAAAATTAACAAGTCAAGAACAATAACAACAGATTGAAGTAACCAAAACTTAACAATAAATAAAAACTTATCAAGGCAGAAATCACCATGGAGCAACAGACAGCATTCGAGCACTCAGAACAGACATCAGATGTGGAATAAGAATGACAGTGACAAGTCATGTTAAAGCACGCTACATAGTATTATTCTGCAATTAGGTAAACGTATGCAGAAATAGGGTTTTAATAATTCATGTGTATTTAAATTGGTGTACCAAATGTTATTACACCTGAGGTGATACAAGCGCAATACCAACTTTGTTACTAATAATTGCGTATAATTAAGTTTTTATTAAAATATCTTTTATTTACGTGAAAATAAGTTAATTATATTTTTTCTATAAATTAAACAATTAAAATTACCAAAAAATAAGTCACCTCACGTCTGCTTTTAGAAAATCAGGATTTTCTATTGTAAGAACATGATATTGTTGTCGCAACATTGTCGTAGTTTTTTTGGCCTCGGACTCCAGTATGGAGATTAGTTACTTTTACACAGTGAGAAAAAATAATTCACTCAATTCCACCCACGCATTAGCACGCGGAAGCAAAATATAATTTTTTATCACTAATATATCGAATGAAACTACCATCAAATTTGTAAAACTATGTACAAGAGAGGTAGAATCTTTACTGCCAAACATATCTATGTTAGTACATATAAATAGGTATAGGTAATAGTGACGATAATCATAGCACCATATGAAATACGGTTGCCGCCTTAAGCCGATGATGAATAGGATCTACGTAGTCTTACCTGGGTATTCCTAGGATAATCTATCTCAAAACAAGCTGCAACACTAAATCGGTTATTAGTGCAGCTTGGCTGGTTGCGCTGAAATTATCACCCTGTATAATATTCTGGGTATGTACGAGTAGGTATTCCGTAATGTATGCATATTAAGTAATGCCCATGAGATACAATTGTTGTACCTATAAAATATATTTTATTGTTTACAACTATTTGTTTTTCATATTATCTTCAGCAATTAGCCAATATAATAATAAAATAATTAAGTAGATGTAGGTATCCAATCCAATCGATATTTTTTTTGCATTTTATAAATTACATATATACATACAGGGTGTTTGGTTAGCGGTGTCGGAGCTTGTAAGGGCTTAAATTACAATCGATTTCATCGATAAATTACCAAACAATTTTTTTTTTGTGCCAACGTTAATTAAATGGCGGCCATTTTAAAATCTCAAACAGACGAATACGAGCGCACGTGATATTTCTGGAATTATACGTTTGTTATCGGTCCTATCCTTGCAAAAAAAATCTCGTTAGAGAGCTCATTAGATAAGGGAACTAATTAAGCTAATCATTTGACTCAACTATTTGAACGACAAGGCAAAAAAATTTTTTTTTAATTAAAAATAGTAAAAATTCACCTTAATTTTTCAATTAATTTAATTTTGCATGAAAACTAGGTCGTTAAGATAGGTTTTTGGTGTTGTTATTTGTTAGTACAGGATGTTAGCTAAAACATAACACCATAATTACAGTTATACCTTAAGTACTTTAGGAATTAGAAGTGCTCAAACATGCACTGGATGGATGGAAGGCGGCCACTTCACTAGTCAGTACACTGCTGACATTCATTTGTTTATGGATTTTGCATCGGGAACGCTAAATGCAGCTGTTTTGGTGTATGTTTGAGCACTTGTAATTCCTAAAGTACTTAAGGTATATAGCTAACATACTGTACTAATAAATAACAACACCAAAAACCTATCTTAACGTCCTAGTTTTCATGCAAAATTAAATTAATTGAAAAATTACGATGAATTTTTTACTATTTTTAATGAAAAAAAACTTTTTTTTTACTTGTTGTTCAAATAATTGAGTCAAATGATTAGCTTAATTAGTTAGCTTATCTAATGAGCTCTCTAACGAGTTTTTTTTTTGCAGGGATAGGACCGATAACAAACGTATAATTCCAGAAATATCACGTGCGCCCGTATTCGTCTGTTTGAAATTTTAAAATAGCCGCCATTTAAGTATTGTTCGCACAAAAAAAAAAAATATGGTAATTTATCGATAAAATTGATTGTAGTTTAAGCCCTTAAAAGCTCCGACACCGCTAACCAAACACCCTGTATACACTGGCCTCCAGTGTATATGTATATGGCTTACCACGCAGTCTTATACCTGCAAACGAAAAATATTTTATTTTTTTTCGGCTACCGCGATAGTTATTCATGAAATAAAAATATTTTAACGGATTATTATATCGATTCAATATATAAATTAATTTAATTACATCTCAAAGTTTCGTTTATTATATAATACGGTCTGTGCATTAGTATGTTTTCGAGTAGTTTTGTACTTATTGTCTTATTTTGAGGGAGGTAGTAAATTTCTTCAATTGTCAGTCACCAGTAGACGACGAAACCAGTAGGTAAAGTGCTTGAAACCTAGGAATGTAATTAAATTAATTGATACGCGATATAGTTCGTTCAAATAGCTTTATTTAATTTTTAACATTTTCGGAAACGTTCAACTGTTCATTTTGATCACTCTTTTTTAAATTAGAGATTCTGCCGAATGTTTTCTTACTTGTTTATGCCAGACTACGAGTAAGAGGCAAAAGCACTGTGGTAGAAACTTACTTAAAAATATTCAATGACTTCTAAGCTAATTACAGTAATTAATTAGTAAATGAGCGATTGAGCCCGCACTAATAAAATCTCAGAGTATGAAAGAGACGGATGAATTGTAGCGGTCACCCGCCAGGCCGTGAAAGGGCATTGATGCTTTTTGAATTTACTTAAACTACCTCAACACATACACTGACTGTATAAAAAGTAGGCTCCTTTATAAAATTGTGTAGCTACTCTATTGAACATAAACAACGAAAGAGCAACTAAATAAGAAACATCCCAAATCACGAACAACAGTGCCGAAACAACAGACTCAAAATTGAATAATAAAGCAGTGTGGCAACTAATCCAATCAGTAATTTATTATTCCCGAGCACATAACAGCGCGACCATAAACTTGAACAAGTTACACTACAGAATTCCCTCCCGGCATAATATTCGGACAAATGAAAATTCCAACCGATGCATTTGAAATGGCGGTGCGCGGAGCTTTTAATTCCCTTGGCTGTTCCGAATCGGCGCATGTTTTTTCATTAAAACGCATTCAATACGACGACGAGCAAGCTTTGAAATAGCGAACCCTTTCAAAAATATTTCCATGACATTCCACTCGTAGTGCTGGCTCTGTTTATACCTTTTTTGTGTCAGGGATTTTTTATCAACGCAATTTATGCTGTATTAAATAACTAAATGACTAAAATTAAACAAAGTCTGCTTTTAAAAAGTTTAGATAGTATACATTAAGTGTTTTGATTCCAATAGGGATATTTTATAGACTTGCATATGTAACAATTAAGTGGGTTGCAAAGATAATTCGTGTACTTTTATAGCATCAAATTACCGTTTACGTTATTTTATTAAACATGCCACCATTCATGTGTTGTAAGGTTTAGGCTTGTGGTATGAGTACCAAGCGGCAATATACATATAATATATACATACAATAGATAGTTTCATAAATACTCAAATACAATAGACCTACCAAGGAACAAATATTTTTGATAATAAATTCACAAATAATGCCCTCGCCGGGATTCGACCCCGGAACCTAGCTTCATAGGCAGCATTAGCTACGGAAGCAGACAAATAATTAATGTCTCATGATACGTCTTTCAAAAATAAGTTACAAACTTTCAAACCGAAAAACTAAAATGTTTCAAAGATGACTAGACTTGATCTTTTGTCTTACCCTTCAGTTAGAGAGACCTACTTTACTTTAGGTAGTCAATTAGAGAAAAGTTCAGTCTAGTTCTTTGAGCTACAATGCATTATTGCTAGCTTTTAACGAGCTAGCGGCGCCGTCTCCCAAGAAAACTTGCTGACAATACCTATCTACTTACTTACTTTAAAATTTTGGTTTAGATTTATTGCCTTGTAAAATAAAAGCGACAGCTAGTAGTAATCACACTTACGGTAGGAATTTGGTGGATAGGTCCCTATGTATGTTATGTTACTTAAATCCATAACAAACTGCCGTTTTTCTGCCGTAACTAACATGTAAAACACAGGCCTTAAAGTCTTACAACAAACATACATCATCCGCCTATTTGAGTCCACTGCTGCACATAGGCCTCTCCTAATACTTTACGTACCTATGGATGCATTAAGAGGTAAATGCCGATAATCACCATGCTGGACAAGCGGATTGGCGATCGCAGTAATGTTGTACTTAAAAGTCTTATTAATCCTTATTACATCCAGGTACCTACTAGCAACCACAATGCTAAGCCACTAGGGTCTCACCAAGGTAGTCGACGCCGTTTCGGCTAATCGCGTACGGAAAAAGCTTTATGTCAACGCAATAAGAGCGAGGACATCGTAAATCGGCTCGGCCCACGCGAAACGACGTCTTTCGACGGGAAAACGGCGTTTTGCCGTAAAGCTGTTCGCATTCGTACGACCCCGTTTGCAGCCTAACGCACACGTTCGCATTCGTAAATCTCCTAATACCGCCGTACGGTGCCGAAAAGAGTTGAACGGCTCCGATCACGGCCGAGTACCTACGATAAGAACCGGTCAGAGCTGGCGGAAGCCGTTCAGCGTCTTCGACGGCCGAACATAGCTGACGACGGCCGAAAAGAGCCGATGACGGCCGAAGTAGCTACTGATGCGTTTGTATTTATTCATTTGAATTATTACCCACATTAAAATCTGCAATAGATCTGACAACACGAAGTAATACTGTCGTAATCATACACGTGTGTTCAATTTCAAACTAGTTACTAACAACTAGTCTCCAAAAATGAGATTCACGATTGCCGATCACCCGCTGTCCTATCTATCTGTTCGTCGGACTCAGCGGCTGTACGCGTGCTGTCTGACGTCTCGACGGCAGAACGGAGCACGGGAGAGCCGATTGCCGCTTTACAACTGTTGCGGTAGCAAATCGCAGCCGATCGAGCGTTTCTACGGCCGTAAGGAGGGTGAGACTCCTTAACGCAGGTGTTCAACCGCGGAGACGGTCGATCGGCTAAATGCAAATAGTGTGGTGTAAAACACTCGGCGAAAGCCGACTCCGCGTCGATTGGTTTGATGAGACCCTTATTCGACATTATGGTCAAAATGTACCTGTATTTCAACGCCGTGGTTCGTAGATATGGACATTTTATGGAAAGCACTCCTGCCATGTAAGTGTATCTCAATCATTGCAATAAGTTTTAAAAGAAACGACAATAACATACATATTGTTGAGGTGGCGGGGTCATTATGAATGAAAAAGATCGCTAATCTGTAGTAGGTACAACCTGTCAAGCCATTTACATACTTAATTATACTCGTATTTATCATCTAAGTTCAGCCTAAATTCAGTTCTGCCGAGATGACATAGGCAACACAAGAGTCAATAACGATGAATGAATACCTAAGTGACGGATAATCATATGAAAATTTATTTCTTAAATAAGATTTAATAAAATAAAATATTTTTTGTAATAATCTAATATTGTTTTGTAATCTTGGCTATCGTCACTGCTATCTGATACCAGGATGCTTAGCCAAGTTGCCAAACGCTAATGCTTAATCGTCAATCATAAACGAAAGGCAGCTGCCTGTCTTTGTCGCACTGATATGAAAGAGTGACAGAGAGGGAAAACTACGATACACAGTAGTGTACTTAGTAAAGCGCAAGCGATTGGCAACTTGGCTAAGCATCCTGTTCCTCATTCTCACTGTACTGTTTGATGCATAAGTACATCCAATCCTGGCAAAGACTAATGCATAAATACTCGTAGAGATATTTTTTTTTATGGGACAATCTTACACGTACCAAAGTCATGTCGTGGATATTAAGCGGCCATATGCACGTAACAGATGAATGAATACCGACAAATATGTAGAAAACAGCCATGACCAAGGATCCAACATTTGTTATAGGTATACAGGATGTAATCGATAAGTGTTTACAGGCCATAATTCGGTAAATATGAGAAATATCAGAAAAAATTTAACAAATATCGAAAGTGCATTACCCAACGAGTAAAATTACACTAATAACTTTTTGAAATAAAATCAGAAATATCTCAAATATTAACTTCAAACTCCAATACATTTAGTACGTAACCGTTTTTTATTTAAGAATAAATGTTAGAATAATTATTTCATAAACGGTAGTATTATTATTTTATTACAATGTATTCGTACAAATAACGAATCTCTAACAGTTTTATCTCTTACGACACCCGACATTCTTTAAGGCTGTAAGTCGTCATAATCAATGTATGGGAGCGTTTTAAGTAAGTATTTTTAATAATACTTAATCTATTTAGAAAAAGTTGTTAATGTAATTTTACTCGTTGGGTAACGAACTTTCGATATAAGTTAAAAGTTTTCTGATATGTCTCCTATTTACGGAATTATGGCCTGTAAACACTTATCGATTACACCCTGTATAACACACACAAGTGAATGTGCTTGTTGGTATTTGAACCCAAAACCTGTAGCTTCGTAGGTAAGGTAGGAAAGGCACGCCAGGTACGTAGGCTGACATCAGCTGGCCTACTACTGCGAAAATCGAAATTCGTAAATTTCGAGGATTTTTCTCCGTCACTCAAACGAAGGCGTCATTAGAGTGAGAGAGACGAATGCTCGAAATTTATGAATTTCGTTTTTCGCGGTAGGGCCGCTGATCATAGCTGGAGTTGACATTAGCTGCAAAATGTACGCAAAGCTTTCAGCGTCCCCGGGTCACCCTGAGCCTTCACCTCCATTTGAAGCAGCTGATGACTGAATTGCGTGATTTCGAAATACTTTACGCTTATTCATAAGTACTCAAACAAACACTCGACATTCAAATGTTGTAAGGGTGCGACATATCAATATCCATAATTACTTCGTTAATGAATCTGGACAATGGAATAGCGCGCACCTTTTAAAAAATCCATTAGTCCGTTATGAACCTGATTATAGTGTTTATTGTTACGTATCGAATATTTCTGATAAAAACAGCATTTGACACTGTAGTGAAGCGTAATCGAACAAATGATTTTAATCACCGCACCGTTTAGCATTTTTTATAGTTTCATAATTATTTAACATGAATTACAGATGTCGCTATACCATTGACTAAATTCACTGTTATTTACGGATGGTCGTCTGGTGTAATTGGAAGCGCGTTGGACCGGCAATCCAGAGGAAGCGGGTTTGAATCCCGTGACAACCAGAGTCTTTAGCAGTTGATTTTTTCTATGGTAAGCACATCTGTTACGACATTGTGGGATTTTCATTATAGTTACCAAGAACTATTAAATATCGTTTTTGTTGAAATATGTAACACGCTTCTTGAAATACCAAAGCGCCACAAAAATACCTCGATTTCACCGTGAAATAAGCTATGGGCGTAAAACTTTGCTTATTACCTTCATGCTAAATCAGCTTCGGGGTTAATTTGGGTGCTAACATTTTGCTAACGATCGCAACTTATTGGAAGCCAAGTTTCAAAATAATTCACAAGAAAATTTACGTACTTAATATTATTCTAGTATCTTTTAACATCGTATATTGTTCTTTCAACGAAATAAATTGTCATTAAAGAAAACACAGTCCCTACCCATTGATACTACAGTTACAGTAGTAGATGTACAGTTTAGGTATTTCATATCTATATCAACTCGGTATTGTCCTATGGAAGTCTTGACCCTCTGTTTACACCATTATTAGGAATATGTTTCATAATGATGGGGGGATCATCATGTAGGTATAAAAAATATAATCGCCGCATACATTTTTAAGCTACATGATTATTTTTAATATTTGATACACATTTACACAATAAGTATTGGCTTATCTTATAATAGTATTCATAGTTTACAACAAAGTATCTATTATCGACAGGATTATTTTTTTAATGAGTTAGTATGCATTAGCAGTAACACAGCAACAATAACTGAAAAATACAACAGAAATATTTATCTTGATACACATAAATATTTTTGTTGTATTTTTCAGTTACGTATATATGAATTGTGATCGATATGTCTTACCAGTTTATCACCTAAGGAGCTATTAAAAAATATTTTATATAAATTTTAACTGCAATTTTCTTTTATATATCTGGGGGAAAAGATGATGATAATTTTATCCGACGGATTTATTTATCCGGGGTTTGAGAAATAAGCCGTAAGTATTGTAACATGCGGCATGCATTTCTAAATTTAATCATCATTTGTTTCAGGTGTACACGATGAAATCTTACGTAAGAGTAGGACAAACAATCACATATCTAAGTTCAGTTCAGATGGAGAAAATAGAAGCAAGACATAACTACAAGTGTATAAAATTATAGAGCATTTCCAATGGGACGGAAAGAGAAAATGCCATAGACGATGTACGGTCTCGTTGGAGTGGCTGCAACCTCGGCATTGTTGCAGTTACTCTTATCAGTAACAGGTAAGTCGTTTTGAAACTAGAAATATCAAAATGTTGTTAAGGACATTCTGCAAATTACTTGAAATGAAAATGTCGTATATTTAATATATCTAAGTATTTAAACTCCAAAGTCCTAGTGACGTCACTTACTTCAACCTTTTAACTTTGACACGATATCTACAGGGTGTTTGGTTAGCGGTGTCGGAGCTTTTAAGGGCATAAATTACAATCAATTTTATCGATAAGTTACCATACAATTTTTTTTGTGCCAACGATAATTAAATGGCGGCCATTTTAAAATTTCAAACAGACGAATACGGGCGCACGTGATATTTCTGGAATTATGCGTTTGTTATCGGGCCTATCGTTGCAAACAAAATCTCGTTAGAGAGCTCATTAGATAAGCAAACTAATTAAGCTAATTATTTGACTCAACTATTTGAACAACAAGGCTAAAAAAATTTTTATAATTAAAAATAGAAAAAAAATCACCTTAATTTTTAAATTAATTTAATTTTGCATGAAAACTAGGTCGTTAAGATAGACCTTTTGGTGTGGTTATTTATTAGTACAGTATGTTAGCTAAAAAAAACACCATAATTACAGTTATACCCTAAGTACTTTTGGAATTACAAGTGCTTAAACATACACCAAAACAGCTGCATTTAGCGTTCCCGATGCAAAATCCATAAACAAATGAATGTCAGCAGTGTACTGACTAGTGAAGTGGCCGCCTTCCATCCATTCAGTGCATGTTTGAGCACTTCTAATTCCTAAAGTACTTAAGGTATAACTGTAATTATGGTGTTGTGTTTTAGCTAACATCCTGTACTAACAAATAACAACACCAAAAACCTATCTGAACGACCTACTTTTCATGCAAAATTAAATTAATTGAAAAATTAAGGTGAATTTTTTACTATTTTTAAATTAAAATTTTTTTTATCCTTGTTATACAAATAGTTGAGTCAAATAATTAGCTTAATTAGTTTGCTTATCTAATGAGCTCTCTAATGAGATTTTGTTTGCAAGGATAGGACCGATAACAAACGCATAATTCCAGAAATATCACGTGCGCCCGTATTCGTCTGTTTGAAATTTTAAAATGGCCGCCATTTAATTATCGTTGGCACAAAAAAAAATTGTTCGGTAATTTATCGACGAAATTGATTGTAGTTAAAGCCCTTAAAAGCTCCGACACCGCTAACCAATCACCCTGTATAAAGTCAAAATGTTATGTACTTAATATACGACGTGTTACAATAGCCACTGAAAATCTTAACGAATTGATTTGGTAGGTTATACTGAACCACTTTTACTTAATATAGCGACTGATTTTTTTTGTCTATTTTGAAATGTTGATTTTTATATTAGGTAAGAATATTTTTTTGTTATACAACAACGTCCTGCACATTTGAAAGTTATTTACAAAGTCTATCTAAATGCTTTCATTATTACTCCTGGTGAAGCAGCTTGCTTTTATTTTATTAGTTAGAAACGGCATTATTTTAATTTATTATCTAACCATAAAAGTTCTTCTTTTATAACCATAAAAGTTAGCTATACATACTGGCGGCGGCTGATGCCTAACTACTCGGCCACTTATATTATTTTACGTGATTTTTTAGCTATAACACGAACCGTCCAAAAATAACACAAATTAGAAATTGTGTTTTAAATATGTTGTTGATTGAATTTTGTAGCGTTTTGACGAAGCCTGTGTCGGATTTTTTTTATTCAAATTTAATTCTTGCTATTTAAAAAACATTTTATTTTTTTTATCTTTAAATTTATTCAACAAAAATTCGTTAACTAGGAAGCCCAAAACAAAGAAACGAAAGTAATTAGCGTTTTTATCGCTGCTTAGTCTCCTCCACCTGCCATGCGGTTAAGCCAAGTAAAATATTCCTCCATAAAATAAAAGCAAAAGACTCCATGAGAAGGAAAATAAACCCGAGTAAACCGGGTGGTTTAGGAATCATCCGCGAAACTGAGTACGTGGATTCAATCCCTACCTCTTACTACCAGGGGAAGAGGGTTTAAGCTGGAATACCGGTCAATATTGGTGACCGTAAAACTTCATCATCATCATCATATCCGCTGAAAGACATCCATTGCTGAACATAGGCGTCCTCCAAAGATTGCTATAATGACCGGTCCAGCGCCATACGCATCCATCGGACTCCTGCGACTTTCACCAGATCATCAGTTCACCTTGTGGGGGGGCTTCCCACGCTGATGGACTGTGGTTCCGGTACGTGGCCGCCATTCCATACAATTTATCCATGCTTTGGTTTCACTCTACCGAAAGGGCAAAATGCCATAATCTCAAATTACCTAAACTATTTTTTCGATTTAGCGAGTTGGCTATACATTGTTTGCATTTATTATTTTAGATATTTTGGTACTTGATCATTTGGAATATGTGATGTTTTGAACTATCAAGTCAAGTCAAGTCAAGTCAAGTCAAACTATTCTTTATTCAAGTAAGCTTATTAATAAGCATTTTCGAATCGTCTGACATTATCAAGAGAGAGAAAAAAAATCTACTACTGGTTCAAACCCTACTACCGTTCCTGAGAAGAACCAGTAAGAAACTCAGGTGGACTTACTTTTTTCAAAACAGTATAATAATACATCTTATTAAAATAACATGCATTAAAGAATTTATTACATAAAAAAAAAATATATAATAGACATTTTTATAAAAAAGAGAAATAAATAAAGAATCATAATATTAAACAAAAATAATTATGATTGTACATGTTCACAATATTATTAAGCATCTATATCTATACAGAACTATATCTATATCTATACAGAATAAAGAAAACTTAAGATTTAGAGATGTAAAAGGTCTCTAATCGTCATGATTTTAACAATAATAATAAAATAGAAAATTAACAATTTAGTGACAATCACAAAGCAACTATTCTTATTATATAAAAGACAACAGCCAATACCTATTTAAACATGACATCACAGTAAAATAAACTCATATTAAATTAAACTAGAGATGTATAGTATACTCTCTAATGTCAATAATACATAATTTTGGAGATGTAAAGTGTCCCCAGTGTCAGTTAATAAATAATAATAATAATGATTTGGAGGTGTAAAGAATCTCCAAATGTCAATAAAAAGTAAATAAAAAGGTGTATGAAACAAATGTTTCATGTCAGAAGACAGTTAAACTAACAGTCTTGTAAACTAGTGCTACAGAATACATAATTATTATGTATCCAATAAGTCAAAATTTTGATATATAAGGAGATGAATGGGCTCCATGGTGAAATAAATATTAAGTGTGGAGATGTAAAAGGTCTCCACGGTCAAAGAAATTAGATGCTAAGAATAATAAATAAAATTAATAATTTTGGAGGTGTAAAGGCTCTCCAAACGTCAAAAAAAAAAAATAATAATAATAATTATAAAGAGGCTGTTAAGCTAACAGTCTTATAAGCTAAGTCTACAAAATACATAACTAATATGTATTCAAGTCAATGTCATGTAAATCTAAGACAGCTCTTGAGACTGAAGACACGGCCATGGTTCCTTGTCATTCAAGTATCGGCTATGTGAAATGATACAGAGACTCTTTGAAATAGGCCATTTTAAAATCAATTGTTTTAAGCAAATAATCAGGTATTCTGGGATTCGAGTATTTTGATACCGAGTCGCTGTTAAATTGTAGTTTTTGTAACTGAATAAAATTAAATTTATGAAGCCAAAGCCGCAATATCAGTTCATATTACTAAAACCTACGTTTTGTCATGGTTTGAGTACCTACATAATGTATGCTTTATTATTTTAGTTAGTCTAATGTTTTATCTCGTTGCACGCATTCTGTATTGAAACAGATTTCTCGTAAATTTTGAATGAAGTACGATACTAATCGGTTTTCACATATTGGTCAAAGGAATTAATCAGTTTCCATCTCTATGCTATTCAATTTATATTTTTTTTTGTTTTACAAAGCTCTCATGAATATCATTCTATATTTATGGAAAGAACGAAATACGACATGAATTGAAGTGCCGGTTTTTAGGTTTGAGGGTAGGTACGTAATAAGAAATAAATTTATTGTGCGTAAGTACCTACTGCTTAAAGTTATTGGAAGAGATGAAATATCTATCACTTTTTATTTATTTTTTTTGAAACAAAATAAGTTATATTGATAATTAAGTGACAAATATGTGGCATCGTACATCACCGTCATATCCTACTACTTTGATCTTCTCTCTTATCCATACCCAGGAAATACAACTAAAAAGTATTTTTTCTTAGATGCATAGTGTAGGTATTTATATTCTATAATGTCCAGTTACCTGCAGTGTGCAATTTCTCCATACACAGGGCGTTCAGCGATTCCGGTTCGCTACAGCCAAGTATCAAAATTCCATATCTATGGAATGTCGTAATATGGCAATAGATAACTTGCAAGACGGCGAAAATCATAACAGTATTTTAGACCATCGTGTTATAATAGAGAGCTTTCAGTTAAGTACCGTGCTTAGGCCACGAAGTTTGCTGAGTAAATTAAACGCAAAGGATATGAGTTTTGACCTTGGGCAATTTTAGGCGTTATTGCCTAACAAAGTGAGAAGTTACGATTTTTCACATTACCGACTTTACAAGAAGGATAAGATTCTCAATTCAACTGTGCCAATATTTTTATCCGTTTATAAAAGCAGGTTGCATTTTTAAATAGAAAACAATAATAATAGTTGGAGAAACGGGAAAAGACAGCCGTCAGTTGCGGTCCGGATCCGGAAGCAGCTGCGTTGCTCGCGTGCTGTTTGCCAATTTATCACTAAGCTGATTATATATAGGCGTTCCCTTGACGTGCTTTATGACCTTGTTTGCTCTCCGCGTCTCTCCTTTATTTACACACCTTTTAAATCGAGAACAATAGGTATTCTACTTATCGGCCGTTTTGTCCCGTTTGTCAGGTATAGTTATCCTTTTGTTTCCGAGGGTTGACAACGCACATGTGACATCTATGGAGTTGCAAGCGTCCATGTTTAATTGCCTATATGGCTGTTTTTCTATCTACATTAACGACTAATACCAGTTTAGGACCTAATCTGAATCGCAATGTGTTCTCAGAATAACTGTCAAAAACTGACAAGCCGAACCTAAACTGAATCGTATTTATAGCCCCATAATTTTTATTGAAAAGAAGTCATTTTCGTAAAAACAATTTAGTTCTGTGTTAAAGCGTTATCTAACTAAAGCAGCCATATATCACTCGAGAATACATTCACATTGTAGCCTATTTTGATAATTCTGATTTCCCATAAACCAAAAATTTCGAGTATTTTTGTACCTAATCACTTTATTTATAATATATTATATGTAATAGACAGGGAATCTACATTACACAATATATGAATCTAAGTACAGTATAATTATACAAATTCCAGGTCCAAAAAATCTTTGTAATGCAGACGCAGATGTAAGATACAAACACAAATTCAACCAAATTGCATAAAAGTAAACAGCGTAAAAGGCACTGCAAATGGTATTTTCAGAGCTAGGTCGGACGGGAGCAGGTGGTCGAGCCTTAAGCCTGCTGGACCATCAAATCCTTAAAGTTACGAGTGCTACGATTTTAATTTAACTTCGATTCATAATGTATTTCATGAAATACAATGTTTGTTTCTGCTGTTGTAAATATATCTTCATTTATAATGACTAAGTACTAATGATTTTTTTGAAGTAGAAATGTTTCATAATATGTACCTACTTAGCATGAGCAAAATGATCATTAAAAGCACACAAACAAACGTATTCGAAGGAAGAAGAAATTTATAGGGGATTCGAAGGGAAAATTTTAGGTAGTTTAGATGAAATAAATCACACTTCCATAAACGTATCTCCTAGGATCCAAGTTCCAATATTGAAAGGGTAGGTAGGAAATGAACATCCCACAAAATGTTGACGGCAACATACATGGTTCTTGCAATAACTAATATATTTTTATCAATATCGCAGATCTAGAATTGCTATGTACGAGAGGCGTACATAGCAATTCTAGGACTTCGTCGATACATCTACCGTTGTTCATAATTAAGGTTTCCAGATAAGTGGATCCAAATTAATGAAAATAAACAAAATATGTTTAAATGGAGCTCTACGTTGTGACATTACTAGCTGAAATAACGAGTTGGTACGTGGTTACCTTCCACATTTCGTCCGAGATAACACAGACAACGAAATATGGCTGCGGCTTATGAAACGGTATTCTCGCGACGGTACGCTGATACAGTACGTGTTCAAAACAGGGGCCTATTCAAAGTTCTGATCTTGTTTTTCATCTACTGTTAATTTGGCCTTGAAACACTGAACCTTGAACTGTGGATTCCCCCGCATTCCATCTCTCTCACCATGGATACCACCCACGTGGGTGACGTGAATAATGTCTGCGATGTGATAGATAGCGATATCGGGCGCATTAGTAGTGGAGCTTTATTCATATACCTAATCGTTGGCACCAAGTGCTTGATATTAACTAAGATGGCAACTCACATGGCGTACACAATCATAACATTCGTGTAGGGTCTACTCGTATATCCCTAAAATAGGCGTAGTAGTATGGTGTCTCGTTTTATGATGAGTCGACTTAGGGATTGAAGTGACACTAAATATTTGTTACGAGAAGATTGATGATGAGCAGCAGCATCCTCATAGTGGACACTACTGCAATCACCAACCCGCTTACTCAGCGGGCAGCATAGCTATTATGGGCATTCAATGCATCAATAATGTCCATACCCATACGAGTAATATTTATTGGGAGGGTTACCTTCACCCCTGGACCGAGAGAGGCTAATTGATGTTGTCTAGTTACTTTTTTTAAGTAGGTATTGCAATGTATTTTTTTGTAATTGCCATGCTGCAACCATGCTGGTCTTTATTCGAGGCCTAAGAGCGAAACAATCCGTGCTTCTATTTGTACCGGAACATAAATGAGTGTTTTCTAACCCACTGCAAACCTTGTACGGGTGATTTGATAGGTTATAACTAGCAACTTTTCCTATGGAGCTAACCTAGAACTCTCCAAAGAATTTTGGCTTTTTAACCGACTTCAAAAAGGAGGAGGTTAACAATTCGTCGAAATCTTTTTTTTTTTTTTATGTATGTTCCCCGATTACTCAAAGACGCGTGGACCGATTTCAAATATTCTTTTTTTGTTTGAAAGGGTATACTTTCTAGTTGGTCCCATTGTCACCGAATCCAGATCTGATGATGGGATCCTGGAGAAATCGAGGGAAATCTTCAAATGTTGTAGGCACACATGACATTTTTCATTTATTTTCGAAGACTAATCAAGTATTTGCATCTAGTCATGAACATCTTAAGTTCGTGATCTGATGATGGAAGATACAACTCTTTAGCAATTAGGAGTTGGGGGATAATTCTTTAAGTATAACATATTTCATGTATTTTGGAAGCTATTTGAGTATTTGCCTTTAGGTGGTCATCCTTTCATGTTGGTGAGCTGATGATGTAAGGTACAACTCCTTGGAGATTAGGAGTTGGGGGATAATTCTTTAAATATAACATATTTCATATATTTTGGAGGCTATTCGAGTATTTGCCTTTAGGTGGTCATAGTCTCATGTTGGTGAGCTGATGAGGAAAGGAATAACTTCTTAACGATTAGGGGTTGGAGGATCATTCTTTGTATATATAACAAATGTCATATATTTTCGAGATCTATTCAAGTGTTTGCTTAGTAGTTATGACATTTCGGTTAGCGGTTAGTGATTCTTTAAATAATATTGGCATGCTAAGTCTGTTACCTTTGAAATTGTTTTTGTATTCATATAAGTTCGCCAGTTCAGGTTTTATGGCCCACTACAGTGCAGTACATTCTAATTATAAGTATTTAGAGCATACTGAATAACGATTTTATATTTACACTACTAAAAAGCAAAAAATAAAATATTTTAAAAATAAAAATAAAACCGCCTTCAAAAATTCGCCCGAACTAAAAAGTTAAAAATAATTTTGGTTCCTACTTCTTAGGATTTCCTACCCAAACCTTTAAACCTTTTACCCTATTCATTGAAATAAAACATTATGGCTAGGTACCCTACAGATTTCTTAGAAGTCGGTGCCAAGCCAAATATGTTCACTTTGCGAGTACTTATATGTATTTGATAGAGCTTTGTAATATACTGTCACTCCGGTTATGCTTTCATGAAAATGACTGAGGCAGACCATTCTGTTGATAAAAGCGTAATCGGAGTGACAGTAAGTTACAAAGCTCTATCTAATATATACCTATGAACGTATTCGGCTTGGCACCGACTTCTAAGAAATCTGTCGGGTACCTAGCCATAATGTTTTATTTCAATGAATAGGGTAAAAGGTTTAAAGGTTTGGGTAGGAAATCCTAAGAAGTAGGAACCAAAATTATTTTTAACTTTTTAGTTCGGGCGAATTTTTGAAGGCGGTTTTATTTTTATTTTTAAAATATTTTTTCATACCAAATGTCGCTATCGATCGGTCAAAATGTATGAAAAAGATATTTTTTTATAAATTTCCTGATAGGCCCCATAGTAAAAGTTGTTCAGTATAGTCTACTAAATCAACCCGTTCAGGGTTATCAGTGGGTCAGAAAATACTTTGTATATTTGAATAATTTTTTGTGGTGTTTTGTATTGCCAGGATGATAGTATAAAAAACTACTTAATGTATCTCAGTTTGTTGGAGAATAATATTATTTCGTTATCTTATTCGATGTTATTGGAGCCATACCCTCGACATTTCTATTCGTTTCTCATGATTGGATTTTGTTTAGTTTTTCCACGATTCGATTCACGTAGTTAATAAAGTGTTAATATTTTAAGTTTCATGACTGTAATTTTGACTGAGGAACAAAGATACACAATATTCCTTCACTACGATTCGAAAAACAAAGAGTCACACTGCAGAACCTAGTAAGGTTTTTTATTGTATTTTCGTAAACAATAAATGGTTTTGCATTTTACTATGCAAAGTACGGCATACTAATATTTGGATCATTGTCAAATTTAGGTTATCGTCCTTTCCCACAAAAAGTTAGTAATGTACTTATTTTAAGATTAAACATGTAACGGCACAACTAGGTTCCTCGATCTAGGTATAGATTCTATAGCCCTATGTAATAAAATCGTCATTATAGCTTGAGTTGCCATCGATAAGATGAAATCAACTATTAAGGCATTTAAACGATGATTAATGTATGTACCTCTAATGCTTCATATCCCAACTTTGAAATAATTAGCTTATATCTAAATAATATGCATAATTTTAAGACAAGCTGACGTTTATTAAGACTGCGTGTTAATATTACCAATGTCCCAATATGTGACATTGAAACTTGTACTGAAGTGCTATCTATTGGGACTGCCAGCAAATGCACCTGACGCTTACTCATACAATGGAGTTGACTAAGAAAATTTGCAATTTTGAGAAATTTTGATATTGTCACCCTATAAAATAATTAACAAAACTAACAAACTTCTCTACCAAAAGACATGACAATACTTTATGAAGATTTATGTAATGAGCAAAATATTGTGATTCAAATAAATATTCTCTGTTGACATGTTGCGCACTAGTACTTACATTCATTACATTAATATATTTAAATTTTACTGAAACTTTCGATTACCGTATGGAGCTTTTGTTTTTCCGACTAAGCGTCTCACCAAACCAATCGACGCGGAGTCGGCTTTCGCCGAGTGTTTTACACCACACTATTCGCATTTAGCCGATCGACCGTCTCCGCGGTTGAACACCTGCGTTAAGCAGTCTCACCCTCCTTACGGCCGTAGAAACGCTCGATCGGCTGCGATTTGCTACCGCAACAGTTGTAAAGCGGCGGTCGGCTCTCCCGTGCTCCGTCCTGCCGTCGAGACGGCAGACAGCACGCGTACAGCCGCTGAGTCCGCGAACAGATAGATAGGACAGCGGGTGATCGGCAATCGTAGGTAAATCTCATTTTTGGAGACTAGTTGTTAGTAACTAGTTTGAAATTGAACACACGTGTATGATTACGACAGTATTACTTCGTGTTGTCAGATCTATTACAGATTTCAATGTGGGTAATAATTCAAATGAATAAATACAAACGCATCAGTAGCTACTTCGGCCGTCATCGGCTCTTTTCGGCCGTCGTCAGCTATGTTCGGCCGTCGAAGACGCTAAACGGCTTCCGCCAGCTCTGACCGGTACTTATCGTAGGTACTCGGCCGTGATCGGAGCCGTTCAACTCTTTCCGGCACCGTACGGCGGTATTAGGAGATTTAGGAATGCGAACGTGTGCGTTAGGCTGAAGCGGGGTCGTACGAATGCGAACAGCTTTACGGCAAAACGCCGTTTTCCCGTCGAAAGACGTCGTTTCGCGTGGACCGAGCCGATTTACGATGTCCTCGCTCTTATTGCGTTGACATAAAGCTTTTTCCGTACGCGATTAGCCGAAACGGCGTCGACTAGTTTGGTGAGACCCTAACCCTTTATTATAATAACGAATAATAATATACTAAATAAAAAATATCTTCGATATAAAAATCAAAGATTAACTAATTATTTTATTCTTGCGTCCACTTGCTGCTCAAAAAATGATACACGCCGTACTGAATTCATAAAAGTTATTTGAAACAGTTCTCATTTCCCAATGCAGCTCCATATAGCCTTCGTTCTTATGCAAATATCGTTATTGCATCCTAGCGCTAGTATCTATAACGGTGATCTTCCTAATGGAGCCCCTTCGGTTATTGAAATATGACTAACAAGATGCTAACGGGGTATTGGTTTAGACCGATGGCTAGCGGGAATTTCCGAGACGACTTAGGAAAACGTAACTAACTATCTATCTAGCCTGTGATAGTCCACTGCTGGACGTAGGCCTCTCCTATCAACTATGCGTATAGACACATTAGGAGGTAAATGCCCATAATCGCCACGCTGGGCAAGCGGATTGGCGATCGCAGTAATGTGTCTACTATGATGACGCTGCTGCCCATCATCAATATTTTATCAAATAACGGTCAGTGACACCTCAATCCCTTAGTCGACTCTTACGACACCCGCAGGAGGAGGTGGGGTGGTGACAAATGTATTCTTACTGCCGTCACCACACGGCAGTTACATTTGAACAGTTTGATAGTTTAAAATTTTGTAAAGGTTGTTTGGTTTGATTTTTGTAATGATTTCATATACACGCCCACACAAAATCAGAATTGTTTTGTCAGCCCTGTGGTTGTCGAGCTTTTACTCGTATCATTTATCGTTGTTGTGAAAAATAATGTAGGGTGGGCCCGTGTAACACCAGCAAAAAATTAAACAGTAGGTACATTATTAACCTGTCTCAACATTTCCGTATGGTTTGAGGTGAAAAAAAAATAGTACATTGCTAACCAAGGGTCAAAAGTGATCACAACGTAATATTACGAGTGCAATGGGTCTATTGCACCCGAAATATTTCGCTTCATCGCTAATAATTGGGTCACTATCTCCCGTGTTATAGTATATTCTACTTTTAATTTAGACTTTGAGGAAAGTAAAATAATCGATAAAAATGACTTTCGACCGACCTAGGGACGGAAGAGCAACTTTCGACCCGCCTAATTACGTACGAAATTTTTATTCCTATCCGGCTCCTCGCTAGATGCGCCATTAGTTATATTATATATCTGTTTGGCCTGCAAGCCCTTATTTTTCGGCCTCTGCAGGTAATGCAAAATTAAAGACAAGGCCAGATATATAAACGGCGCAACATTTATGTAATGTGTAAGTAAATATAATTATTCTAAGAATATGGCACATGAAGATTTTTCGGTGTAGGAACTTCAATATTTAAACGGTATATTTCAGTTCAGACCAAAAATACTCTTCTCATATGTCGCTCCCTTGCTCGGGCGCTCGAAGACCTGCAGCTAAAAATTAAAGTTGATATACTACGATCCTTGAAGCGTCTATTGTTTATAGCATAAATAGAGCTAATAATTAGACAGTGAATTAGCTAGGTGTAGAGCGATACATAAAACAAACTTAATAATGTGCGTGGAAATACATAGGTTTTCCTCTGATTAGTCATGTCATGCATGTGAAAACATTATGCCATGAACTATTTTTATTCTTTGAGGAAAATATTAAAATTATTTATTATAATGTTTAACAGCAAACAGAACATTTTGCAGCATAAATAATATACATACATAATTATGTCAACACAGATTTATTCTTATTGATACGGTACTGCTTATTGTATATATATTGTCACCTGGCTCTTTATTCTTAAAAATTGTCACTTATCCTTTGCCTGCCTAATACTTATATACTGACAATTAAAAAAACTTGCGCTTGTGATACTAATGTAAACTAGTACAGTCAAGCAATTGAAACCCCAGGCCACACGAGAACTATATCAATAGAAAATTATAAAGAGAAATATTTACAGAATAAGTAGGATTATTTTTAACAATTATATTGTATTATAAACATTAGATGTCATATACCAAAGAAAAACGACCAAGATCACCTAATGTCCGAGGTGGGGATCGAACCCACGTACGTTTTTCGCAATACGCTCAATTATATTGTATATTTCCTGAATGAAACATACAATTAAAAAAAATATCGTTAGATTGGTGCAGGCAAAATGATAAAGTTTTTGAAGAAACCGCCAAAAATGTATGGAAAAAGGGGCTTTTTAATCATGACTTGCTATTTTTATATCCACGAAGTTATCAGACAATAATAGTACATTGTGCATCTAGGGAGGTAAGTACGGTATTACTAACGAGAGTATTATTTTTTAATTACTGGAGTTAGTATTCCGCTTACCGACCGTGATGCATACAATATTTTTCATCACACTTGCGAGCCATAACAATAGTTTCAAGACAAAATATTATTCAATGACGTATTAACATTTGTATTACTCCTTAGGGAATCTCTCTATTACTCTTCTTTGACCGAGAGCCCATTATAACGTCTCATGTCAACTATTACAACTAATACTGCACCGGTCTACGGATGATTTAGTGGTTCTAACGTTTCAACAATGAAAAGAAGAACAGAGTAGGTACTTGCTGGAAAACGGGATAGATATTAAAATTACCCGCACCAGCGAGGCTTTTGTTGGCGCGACCGACGACAACGGCAAGCTTGCACATGCCACGCAAAGAACCTCCAATGCACCGTGAAATTGCCTATTTTCCACGTGAATTTTATTTATTTATGACATACACCGATAACAGTTTCGCCCGGCCGGCCACGGCTCATTGCATCGGAAAATCTCTTTCATGTACAATATGCATTCGATACCTTTAATTGTATTAATAGGTGTACTAATTTAAATCGAGGATACCAACTGAAAACGTTTTAAATATTTTCTCGCCATTTACATATTTAAATAGTAAACTTGATAATTTATCACAACTTTAAAAACATTTGCAAACTTTGCATTTAAAATTCACAAAGAGTACAATGTCCCGCAAGCAGTGCATCCTGTTAAAATTTGTACAGGCATATTATACTGAAATCAGAACCGTCTTGCATGGAATTTAGAGTCGTATTTATCGCAAGCTCGTGGAAAGATATATACCGTATATCATTTGGCTCATTCAAAACGGAAACTGATTCATTTCCGATGCATGGTTGAAGCTCTTTGTGAGGATCGTTGGGAGCGAATTGCTCACGTTTTCAACATTTGATCGCGACATCAATACCTTTTGAGTTTATATCCGTACCTGTGTTGACTGTGATCTCGTTTATCACAGACTAATTAAGACAAGCCATAATATAAATGTATGGTATGCACGTAGTGGATAGATTTATTGTTTCGGGTAGTTAAGAAACAAATCAGTCAGCTATCATCCGTCCTTTCATTCACTACGCACAGGCGACAGGATTGTGGAATTGTTATAGTGTATCGGTAAAATAACTAAACTGAATATAATATTTTCACTTGGCTCTTAAATCCAGACAATGTTTCCACTGTAGGTATTTACTTTTGCAGTTTCGTAATGTGTGCTTTATCTGAATAAAAAATATTACTACTATGTTTTACAGTATATTCCATTACGGAAACATGATTCAAAACTATTTTCTCGATCGAATTATTTTTTTAAAGTATGTCTTCTTTATTAGGTACTAACTACAATTGATCCGCATGGCTTTGACGAACCAATTCAAGTAGTCCGTCCTGTATGAATTGTGCAGTCGGACTGCAGTTTCCGATTTTCTATTTTCGATTGACTACTTGAAGTGGTCCGTGTATGGCCAGTGGTATGTTCACCAACGCTTCCTGAAGACAATACATTGAACAGCTGGTCAAACTGGAGACCAAACACCTGGAACCACAGCGATCAGAAATCGCCGAATGGTTCGTTTTTAGGTTATGTCGGCAGCGGGTTGGCGAGAAATTCCGAAATCTCCGAATAACATCAAAATCTAAAACACTTGGCGTACATTTTGCATTTTTATGAGGCATGGCCCAATAAGCCAAATTGGTTGCCAATGTATCCATTTATTTATCTAAAGGCAACATGGAAAAAACACAAGTTTTAAAGAAATTTTATTTTCTCACTCGTGCTTTTATAACTTTTGTTAGGATTTATATGGTCGTATATATATATTTTTTTAGGATGTAATTTCAGTAGATTTTATGAGAGCATACCTATTATGATCTTTTTATTAATCCACGGTTTCATTATATTTAAATCCATATAATAGGTATATTCATCAATTGTGTAATCCATGCAAAGCTTGGCATACTTATTGGCTGCATTTTTAAAATTTTTGCATAAATAAATATTTCCAATGCTCAGCAATAACATTTAAATGATATATTTTTTTTTAATAAATAATAAATAAATATCTTGGGACATCTTACACAAATCGACCTAGTCCCACGGTAAGCTCAATTAAGGCTTGTAATGTGGGTACCAGGCGACGATATATATAATAGATATAGTTCTCGTTATTACATTTTCTGTAAAATGTTTACTTGTTTACCTAAACGCTTTATGGCTGTTTACTTATTTCTCAGAACGTTTAACTATTTTTTTATGCGGCATTGATTTATTTTTAATATGTGCTAAAGAGTAAATTACAAACATACAAAATAATATTTATTTGAGTTAGGGACTTATGAATGCATGTCAGCATTGTAAAACACAATAAACTCAGTACTCAGCTTTGAAACTTGCGAATGAGCAACCGCTATAAAACTTGTTATAATACTGAAATTATTTCGTTGTGGTTAGCTCTTTTTGATTTGATAGTGAGTACTTATATATCTTCACTGTAAAATGAAATAACCATATATCAAAACGTTTAGTATTCCATACGGCGAAAACATATTCCTTAATACATTCAGATAAGTTTTAAATCAATAGAGTAACAATTTTCCCGCGAGACGGTCTACTTACGGAACGCTGCCTCCAGACGCTGCAGAGTTAAGACAGACGCTGACTGGCATCTCCCCAGCGCGTACTTCGCTCTTTCACGTACCAATCGCGTTCGCGGAATGCAACGATGCATAAACATTTCCACCGTACGGTTATTGTATAAGTGCATATACTTACCGACCCCCAAAAAGATAAATGTTAAATGAATGGTTGTTTTATACAGAATGGAAAGATAAATCGGGCCCCGGAGGGAAGCTACCTTAAATCCATAAGTTGAATCATTTTTCTTAAATGAGAAATGTATTTATTTTTTCGTAGGTGTCCCTCATTGGCAAGAATACTTAGCGAGTAATATTGTGACTATTGTGAGCGTTTCGTGCAACTCGCTTTATGACAAAAGTGACGGTAGATCGTTCGATACCGCTTCGCCCCTGCCAGTACCCTTTTTAGCGGGCTGTGGTCTTCCACAGCTCGTACTCCTGACGAGTATCTTAATGGGTCGAAATATTTCAACCAATCATCTGGGTACTTAAATTAATTCGCTAAATAATATTTGTTTGTTTTGTTCTCACTACTTAGATACCGATTCAGTACAGTTAAATGACAGTCTTAATAATCATATATAGTAGTTTAATTTTATTACTGTATTGTAGGTATTATTAGCTTAGTGATATGTCATAAAATTCGCAAGGGTAAGGGTTAAGTTAAAGGCACAGTTAGGCCCTGATTTTTCTGGCCGGCGACCGGCTACCGACGCGTGTCCGCCGCCGACGACGTTCGAATGTTTCGTTCGCGAATGTTTGAGGGTGGTTTCTCTGACACGTCGTCGGTTACCCGCTGCTGAAAACGTTTCAGAGAAACCACCCTCAAACATTCGCGAACAAAACATTCGAACGTCGTCGGCGGCGGACACGCGTCGGTCGCCGGTCGCCGGCCAGAAAAAACCAGGGCCTTAGTGATTGCAACCGATCCGCCAAATCCAGTATCCGGCTGGATACGTTGCTTTTGGGCACACTGGATCCGGTCCGGATCCTATTATAAATAGGTATTTATTTTATTTTTGGCTAACGTTCAACTATTTATTTTATTAATAGTTATAAAGTTGATTAAGTGCTATTGAACTCCAATATTAAGTTAAATTGCAGCCCTAATTATAATTTGTTTTGTTAGAGGTGACTTTGCAAACTTAAAGTGTTATATTCGCTCTCAAATTATAAGTTACTGATTACTATTAGGCCAATACGGGCGCGGCAGCAGCAGCGACTGCATAACGTGCACATAAATGTATCTGAAGACCCTAATGGAGGACCTGTGCACTGGTGTCTCAGTTTCCCTCTAACTGAGAGGAGATCGAACCAAGCGTTATAGTGGGCTACCACGCCTTCAGGCTGTTGTTCTCCAGACAGCCTTCAGTCGCTTTTTCCCACGTACTCGGATCAATTTCAGACGGCTGTGCTGTGATACTAGGCATTTGTGCAATGCTAAGCTCCTTCTCATTTTTAATTTGATCCTCCGACCTGATGCGTAAAATACGCCTAACCAAGCTTATGCCCAACTTATACAATTTTCACTTTTGTTTAGCATAGGTACGATTTTCAGGTCTCAGCCCCGAACAAGAGTATGGACAAGATGCATGTCTAATACACAATCTGAGTACTGTGCACGAGCATAATGAGCATCATCTTGTTAATATTCTGGTGCTGAGCCTCCCGAATATTGTGGATACTTGATGCAGGTTATTCTGTATCAAGCGAAGACTTATGTGATCTCGTACGGTGCACACAAGGTAGCAAAATTGTCGACACCTTCTAAGTTTTGTACATACACGCCACGACGACCGTTTTTTTTTCGTATTTATTACCTGACCGTCCTGCTGACCTGCAGATTAGCTTGCACTTGTGGCGTTGAACTTGTCCTTCATTCTCTGAAGCTCCTCTGGCAACAGACAAATAGCAAACTGTCTACATATAAGTCTTTTCGGTGCTTTTTTGCTATGTTGAACAGTTTTTCATCAGTTCAAGATTATATTGGGGTTACCTAATTAAAATAAGTTGATTTTATTAAATTCTCCTTATTATTTTATAAACCAATTAGACTAAACTCCTTTCTGTTTTCGTATTATACGCAAATATTTTTTTTATGATAAATGGTAATAATTACTATCCAGTTAAATAAATCGATCCGGTTTACAATCCCTAGTGGTTACTTAATAAAAATAAGTTGATTTTATTGAATTTAAATTAGTATTTAAAAACCCGGATACAGCCAGATTCGTACCGGATTGGGTGTAATTCGGCCGGATTGGAAATCGATCCGGTTTGCACAGTGGCACATGGGCGACAACTCCTTTATTGGTTAATATACACAACGATTCAATTGTATTCGCTACTTTGGTGTAGCCGGAACATTATATGTACCTACATAGGTTTAGTTTATATTTATTTATCTATTACATTTATTACTAACATCACACTATTTATTATCATTTTATTTTTCTAAAAATGGTTTTTGTTTCATTTATTACGTGTAAAATAAAGATACTTATCCCAAATTCAGTAATCTCTATCATACTAACAATTATCTACTTGTATAGATACCTATTATTAGCTGTTGTTAATATCCAAACACTAATTGGAGAGATGTTCTCGAAACATAACATTATATTTCTACATCATGTGTTTATTCCTGCAACATGGTTGTAAACACGAATAAGTAACTAACTAAGCATCGTGTACACTTTCATGGAATTATTATGTTACACTAATATGCATGTTAAAAAACTGGAACAATTCACAAGTAAATACTGGGCCGGGTGAAGACGGCAACAAAAATACATTTGTCATCACTCCAACTCCTCCCGCGGGTGACGTAAGATTTGACTTAGGGATTGATTTAACCTGTGACTATCAATTTATTGAAGATTGATGATGGGCAGTAGCGACATCATAGTGAACACATTACTGCGATTCAATCGGCCTGTAGCCGTACTATGAGCTGCTGCGGCGTTATTAACGCGCATTTACTTTCTATCTGGCTCGCTCGCGCCAATATGCGAGTACAGTCAAGTGCAAAAATAAGTATCGAAAGAATTCGCTCATAAGTATGTTACGACGTTCTCATTACACAGAATTAGAGTGCACTGGGACATATTTTTGAACATTTTTGTGTACATGTACACTTTATTTTGTCTTTGACTGTACGAGCTAGTAGGTCTACAGCCCAGCGTGGCAGCGTAGTGGATTATGAGAAATTACCTTCTCATGCGTACGCGTAGGTAATAGGCGTGGACAGCATTGCTTGAGTTTGATATGAGTGCATTGCCGAATATGTCGAATTAATCAAGCAGCTCTAACGCAAATACTAACGTATCAAATAGAACCTATAATACGCAGACGGTGATAGCAAATAAATGAAAACGTATCCCCGAAAGCCCGAGTTTGTTGAGTAGCATTAAAAGATTAAAAGTCGACAGCTCGTTCAAGCTGTATCGAATTCGAACGCGAAACGATCCTGGAGCGACATATATTTGCGATGCAGGCGGCGCGTCCGTGGCCAACTTTGCCTGGCGAATGCAAAAATTTAAATTAAAATCATAAATCAAGCGTGTATCGAGTAAGTTTTGAGATCGGTGTATGTTCCGGATGCAGGCTTTTGCTTGTATTTTCATAGTAGTATTTGTGTTTTTTGTAAGTTATGCGCGGATCGGATACTATCTCGAGTAACTATGTGGATCGCGTTTTTGTACTGGTTTCTGAAATATTGCTAAAAATGTACAAATGGTATAGTTTTCCTAAAATGCTGCTTAGCATCAACATGCACTGGTTGCAAGGGCAGAAGGAACACCAGCTGATCTGAGGGCCAGGTTGTTTAATGATACCATCCAGAGGGAGCCGGCGGCTCAGTGCGTGGTGACCGTAAGGAACCGCTAATGCATACATGTGGTTCACATACATCGCAGCCCATATGAATACCTATGTAAATACTCATTTAACTACCTATATTATTTACTTTTTGTGCCATTTAATATGGAAAAAGGTATTATGTACGAGTATTATGTCATTCAGAGTAATTTATCTGCTTTTACCTTTTGGTAAACGGAAAACTTCTTTCTACGAGTATGCGTCAGTTACATACGTATATTTTTATGTGTGTGTTTTTAAGAAATATGTTTTTATTTCTGACTGTACAATTTATATAGCTACATAAATTAACTAACCTAACCTATATCTAAGATTGGCCCTTATGGCATTGTAAGGAGAATGCTGGCGGCATTTCCTCGCTGTATCGCAATGCTGACGCGTTGTGCGAGGAAGTGGCCAGCTCTGCGGTCTTCAGGGTAAGATTAAACGGTTTTTAATGGGGTTAGACAAAATGCAACCAGTAGACGCTGTGCAAGAAGGACGACTATTTGTCTTTCGCCATTCTGAAAACCGTTTCATCTTACCCCACCTTACCTTACATATATTATATTGAAAGGCCATTTTCAATATTTTAAAATACCTATATTTAATGAATAGGCAGGTATATGATGTAGCTATTTTATACCAGTCAGAAGGTACCTACAGCAAAATGAAATAGAGTATTCCTGAATTAATTGCTTTTAAATATTATGAGTATCATAATCTCGTAATCTTAATTAAGAGAACTCCAGGAAGCTGAAATTACAAATTTTAATCTTCTTCAAATCCATCTCCCGTAAGCAGACACCGTTAGTAACTCAAAAAATTTGGTTTTTATTTACTCTTAGTCGGTAACTGAGTATTTGCATGAAAAAGAAACTATGATTTGATCGACAAACCAGTATTTTTATGTATCTTAATGTATTGTATGGTTCTTCATTCGTTTCGAGTGTAGGTGTAGGTATGGTAATTCAAAATATACTATTATTATTCTTATTTTCTGCTCCTCTCTTCTCTTTGCTCCTTCAGTTTGCTGGGTCTATTATTTTAACTTTTCATTTGTTGTTGTTGTTGTATTCTGGCAATTTTTTTCGCAACGCGACATCAAACGTGCCTATTTTGCGTGGTCCCAACGCTGGCCTAGTAGGTACTTATTGGGGACTTCACATACACCCTTGAATTTCTTCACAGGTGTAAACAGGTTTCCTCGCGATGTTTTCCTTCACCGTAAAGCACTTGTAAACTTTTCATTTATTCATAATTACTTTGCTGTGCATAACTGTACACAGTAACTTAATGTTATTTATATTCAATTTAGTGCAATGCATTTACACCTGTGGTCAGTTTGGTCAATAGTTCGTCCCACATGCTACATGGGAAGGGATATTGCTAGGGCCGGTATGGATTACAGGCGACTAGTTTGTATTTTCATAAATACTAGAGGCAGTATTGTTTCAAATTTAAGGCCCGAAAGACTTGCAGGGGCAAAAGTTCAGGGGGTTTATAATTACATGAATCTTTTTTAATTACACACAGTTTTGTTATCAATCAGTAAAAAGCTTTTTTTTTCAATTTAGTATTACTAAATGGATTGAAACATATCGAGCATCTTATCGATCGCTCGTTATAAAAAATAGTACTACGAATTACTTTGTCAATGTAACACAACTTCTGAGTCCAAAGTATTGTAATGAGATGGCTGTGAATATATCAATGTTTGAAATTGACATAGGTAATGGTTACCAATCGTGGAGTTTACCATTATATCCAAAGACATACCTACATAATTATATTAACCATTAGTGTGAGAAAGTAACAATAATAACAAACATAATCCTCCAAATCAATATTTTTATTATTTCACCTTGGACACGACCAGACATATTATATGTATTATGCTACGATTAAACCAATCATACCTAAATGTACGTTATAAATATTTTCCAGAATGAAATCTATGCTGGTATTTTTTATCTATTTTGTTTCATTACATGGTATAGTAGGAAAGACGAGCTCTTATTTATATACACTGTTCAGTGTCCATCTCCTATATTTAAGTCTTCAACGGCAACCATACTAAAACTATAATACTTACAACTTCACGTCTACACTGTGGCTACAAACACAGCTGTGCTACGGCATTGCTACAAACGTCTCGTATTCTCATACACAAAATGTTGTTGCGACAATTGAAAAGCAAATGTATATACGACATTTTCTATTCATACCATTGCATTGTACGGAATGTACGGGTATAACCTCTTGAATCATACTTGGAAGAATGTTGCTCAGGTATAGAGCTACCATTGTTTCTTGTGACATTTTGCTTCCAAGAGTCCCAAATGAAGTATGAAGAATTTATAAGCAGGGAGCACGTGCCCGCCCGCCGCTTCATTCTCGAGCCGGCTACTCGAGAGTGTTCATAATGAGAATTGTGCAGACTTAATTAGAGTCGGTTTGATTGCAGCCGTGAGTGGCGTCAGCTGGGAGGAATGGTGGACCTACGATGGCATCTCAGGTGAGATTGCATTGTTTTACCTGTATTTACATTGATCATTTGTTTATTTTTCTTTTGTTTTACTACGTATTGCGATAGTAGAGCATTCCATGAAAACATGTCGTAAGCGACACGGTCTTTTCAATACTTTTGAAAAATTAAATTAGTAAGCTGAGTTACGGCTTGATAATAACATATCAAGGCTTTAATATTGACAGTGTTTCCTAACAGCTAGCATATTTTATTAGGGTAGCTACCATAGTGAGTCGTAAGCGACTAAAAGTAGATGTTGTCATGGATTGCTCCTAGTATCAAAGTGTGCCTGTTGATTGTGAGTGCTACTTAATACGAATCTTAAATAATTCAGTCTGTGAACTACCTGTTGATATCTGTAATGTAGGCGTTTTCAGGTTTGAATTATTCTTTTTGTATTGATATCGGTAAGTAAATATCGTAAATAAGCTTAGAATTTAACAACAGAATTTCTGAGCACATTGTCAAGGTGCATTTAAACCAAATGAGCATTCGCTCATTCTATCCCACACTCTTCGAAATTCATTTGTTACACAAAACGTGATTCGTCGAAATTCGTTGATTTCGTAGAGTGAGGGATAGAATGAGCGAATGCTCGTTTGGTCTAAATTAGGGCTCACGGTACACGTGTAACCCGCCAAACCGGATACCCGTGTTCTTAAGCCCGACGGTACTAAGAACCCGAATTACACGAACCCGCCGGGTACCCGTGTCCGTGTCCAATACACGGATACCGTTTACACGAAACCGCGTGCTACCCGGGTACCCGGGTACTTAAGACCGAACCGAACGGGTTTGAAATAATTTGAGCAAATGCAAATAAGGTCTATTATTGAATGTAACCTGCAGCTTCGTTCGACACTACCAAACAAACGTGTTCACGAAAGGTCAGCCGCTATAACTTTTTTTTGTTTTTATAAATTTCGACTCTATCTGTTACGCAATAAGGTCTATTTGACACAATTAGCCTTCCGCTTATCTATCCATTTGTACTATAGGTCTTAAGTCTCACGACCCATCCTTCGGTACATAACTTTACCCTTAAAAAGCAGACTTTCCATGCATACACGGCTTCTCGTCAAGGACGTCCCCGAACCCGCGGGTAATTAAGGTCCGTGTAAAGAATACCCGTGTACCCGTGTACCCGTGTACCCGTGCAGACGGGTATTATTTACACGGACTTTAATTACCCGTGTAAATCGGGTCAGAAACCCGTGTACGTGTAACACGAACACGGGTATGAGAAACGTTGACACGAAACCCGGACACGACCGCGAGCCCTAGTCTAAATGCACCTTTAAGAACCTGTATTCAATTATGAAATAAACTATAGACAACATATTTGTAATTGTATGTACACTTGTACACATACTCAATACACAGTACAACAGTACAGTAATTAAATTAGTAACGAATGGTTTAACCGGAACAAAAGGTTTTAATTTTATGAATCCACAGCGCGGCCCAATCTAAATACCAACGCATCTCCTTTTTTATTAGTCTCTGAATATGATTAAACCCGATAAATCGCTCAAAGGCAACCCGTTCTACCTACGTGTATATGGTTCATGAAAATCTCAATCTGTTGACCTACCACAAGCGGCGCACAACATTTCGTTTGCGAGCCGTATCAATTCCTCGCACCGATAACATTTTTAGCAGTTTACGTGACGTGAAATTTATACGGGTGATTTATCTTGCATTCATATCGCGTTACCGGCAAATTGTGAGGTGTTTTATCGCATCATACGCGTCCTTATATTTCACACTTTTCCTGATTATTATTCTCTTTGGGAAAGAGACTTGCATATTGATCCGACTACGTTTTACATATGTGATGTTAATCAGTCCCATTATTTCGTAACCATGAAGAAATGTTTTCATATTGATTCTTAAAAGACCACATTTTTTATATTTTTTGCATTAAATTTTGCAGTTTTTATGCTATATAATTTTTTAGCTAACAATAAGTTTATTCTCGTTACATGTGCATGTGGGGTTTCGGGACTCAGAATAGTTAATCAGGTTTTTTAAAGTTCCCAAAGAAGCGATAAAATTTTGAATTTATTTAAAATAGCTTACTATTATTACTTACCTACTGCTTCTACTTCAGTGACTAACTTCTACTACTCCTACTCATACGCCTACTCTGCGTTCCAAAACCTCACTGGCAACGGGAATCCATTTAATTTTTGGCTACTTTGTACCTATGTTTCAAGTTTAGGTAAACATCTTAGTCGTTTACTTATAAAATAGATAGTTGTTGTTTTTCATGTTCGATGTTCTTTTTAACTATTTGAAATAGCTCGGATGTTCATACCAGTTCAACAGTTAGTCCATCAATTTGCTGTAGTGGCGGCAGCGAAGTGGGGTAAACTCACGAGTAGCGAACCACCGCAGTGTTCGTCACTGTTCGAGCTCCCTCCTAATCACATTAACAACTTGAGATTGGTGCCTGTGTGTGGTTCCTTTACTAGTTTTATGTAATGTCTTCAGCTGGTAAATGATAAAGTATTTAGTGCTATAAACATTTCATAAAATAGATGTGATTGTCAAACATGCAAATTATAGCACGTTACATTGGATTACGTAGGTGAACAAAATAATTCGAAAAGCTGTCTTAAAAACTATTTCGACTATTTCATACACCAACTATTCAAGTATTCACTATTTAAATAATAATGATACTAGTTCTGACAACAAAGTTTTCTTTTCTTAATTTGCATTTTAACGACACAGAGATGTGTTTGCAATCGAGTATTTAAACGCTTGAACGGAGTTTATCTAATATTTACGTTTACCTTCAACGTATACATATAATATAACATTTTCTTTGCAATTTTTACATGTCAGTATTGATTTTCCGTTCTGCGATATTTCTGCCACGGGTGCAAAGTATACAAAGCGGCTTGAGCAAATGGACACCTATATACTGCCGTGCTAACTAAAAAGGACGCATCTCCCGTAGAACTACTATAAGAGATACGTCTTTTTTACTTAGCACGGCAGTATTATAATATAGAGCAAAAAGCATAACGTTAAGTAGTAAATCATGTGTAAATATAGTTCTAAACGTAAAAAGCATTTAAAGGAAAGTTCGCTAACGCGTGGCCATAAAGTGGGCGTGACCGCAACCGCTGCGCCGGCTTTCATGCAATTTTCAAGGTCATAAATAATAAAAGCGTGAACGCGTTCTAAAGCACTTTGGCTACTTTCGTAGTTTCTCTATTGGAATACCTTGGGAATCCGAATGTAGAGAGCAGTATAAGAATGCATTTTGTTTTATTGCACTTATGTAAAATATTATGGTATTATTTCCAATTTACCAGGAAATAGATAAAATAGCGCGAATAGAAAATATGGCCATTAAAAGAAAAAATAAAAAACGTAGTACTGAGAACCATGTTCCGTAACTATTTAAGGTTATAAGAACCTAATTGCAGGAACTTCTTCAATTAAGTGTCTCAATGTACCCAGTAGTAGTAGTTGTTAGATTTTGATTCCCAGTTGTTCCAATATTTGAAACAAAATATTAGCAGAACCTCCACGCATTTGTAGCCGTACGCCGTACATTCATATCGTACAAAAGAAGAATGTGACTCACCGAATTAACGTGAATTGGTTGGAAAATGGGATATCAAATTACTACATGACTATTGTCATGTCGATATCAACTCTATTATTTTACCACAATGCACACGTATGATCATCATTATCAATGCAGAGAGATACAGTTGAAATATTACAAAAATAGTTTAGTTCAATAAATTACTATTCATAACTTGAATTACAATATTAGTAAAAATACATAATATAGGAATGTAAATTAAAGTACTGACATAATATTTAAAAATAGCGTAGTAATTTGAAATAAGTTAAATAAGTTGACTTTGCCACAACATGTTACACGTATACATAATAAATAATTAAAATATAAGTAACATGACACTTTAAGAAACATGATAAGTTGATAACTATATTTCTAGGTGGTCCGGACCCTACGGTTTTCCGGGTACCATATATCAAAAAAGGTGATGCGTAGGTACCGACCGGATGACCTTTTTCCATTAAATGATCGGTGAATGAATATCACTACCTCTATGATATCTTAAAGCCCCCAGGTGAAAGGCGAAATAGATACAAGTAATTTACCTGCCGCTCAAGTGTATTTACTTTTTCTGAATACAGTTGTTTTCGTGGGCATGACAAATAAGTAAATATTTAATATTCAAATAAATGTGATTTCTTGTTTCGCATTCTTTTGTTAGACATGTTCAAATTTTTTTAATGAATTAATGAAAATAATGTTACATTATTGTATTAAGAAGTTAACCATGACGGACCAGGAACAGGGTGTTACACCATCTACTGTAAACCTTGAACATGGCGATTTGGTAGGTTATACTGAACAAATTTTACTCAAAAAGAGCTAACCCAAAATCTCCAAAAAAAAAATTGGCTCTTTCATACAAAATATCGTTATCCATCGGTCAAAATGTATGAAAATGGCATTTTTTTAGGATTCTTGAGCCAATAGTAAAAGTTGTTCTATACACTGGGTTTTTATTGATTTCCGTTAAATTAAAGGGAAGCTTATTTAGGTAAAAAATAACCAATTTCTCTAAGAAACTAGTATCTTAACTCTCATTGAGTTATTAAAAAAATAAGTTCAATGACTGAACAAGTGTATTGCAACCTTTATTACATCCTAATGTTACTTACTTTGACATGTGCCGTCAGTCACCTGAGACCTTATTCTTAAGGTTCTCTCACACTTGCCATTTCAATTATTACGTATGAAAACGAAATATTTTTTTTTTATGAAATTACCTAAGGCCGATATACCAGGCAACTTCTATTAATGTCCCAAGTAACCTGTCGAATTTAACGGAAATCAATAAAAAAACGGTGTAGGTCTAGTCCACTAAATCACCCCGTTCAGGATTTTCAGTGGATGGTGGCCTGTATACGTATTTATTATTTTTCTTCTACTATTACAAACCGTGTTTCTACTGTCATAACAAATCCCATCTCGCCAGGCCCAGCGTTCTGGGGTCTGATCAACCCGGAGTGGTCGCTGTGCAACAAGGGCCGGCGCCAGTCCCCGGTCAACCTGGAGCCGGACAAACTGCTGTTTGACCCCAACCTGCGGTTTTTACACATAGATAAGCATAGGGTGAGTAAAATATTTGCAAATTGTGTGCGTGGAACTTAGAACAAATAAAACATGGAAGCCGCACGCCATACTAAATTGCCTTTCAAAATCGGTCCTGAATTTTAGTTGACAAGTGTCACCCCCTCTTCAATGCGTCATGGTAATGAATTTCAATGTCAACCTATAAAAACTTAAACCGCCATTTAAAATTAGTTGTGATTGGTCCATCAAAGTTTTGATTGGCCATATTCTATAAATATTTGTCAAAGATGTTGCACCGAAATATGCGCGCTGTTAAGAAATGTGCTATGTCCTGCCCATCTTGACACAATTGAACAACTGTTATTGGGGGCATTTTTGAGCTGGCGTTAGACGTCCATGTTATATATGGTCGCAGGCGTGGAAAGTGGAGGCGCGTGAAATGTATAGTCCAGCGCCAAACAAACTATTATTTATACAGGATGCTTAGCCAAGTTGCCAATCGCTAGCGCTTAGTAGCGTATATATTTTCCCTCTCTGTCACTCTTTCATATTAGTGCGACAAAGACAGTTAGCTGCCTTTCGTTTACGATTGACGATTAAGCGCTAGCGATTGGCAACTTGGCTAAGTACCCAGGTATAAAACACTTACATTCCTCGGCACCTGGCCTACTACCGCGAACACCGCAGTTCGTAAATTTCGGGAATTTGTCGCTGTCACTCCAACGAAGGCGTCATTAGAATAAAAGAGAAAAAATCGATGTTTACGGTAGCAGGCCTGCATGCTTAGCACATGATTGGCGCGACAGTATCTCGCCGCGAGATAGTCTATCCATCCCTCTTTTGTTAATATAGCTAGTGAAGGACGGGAGATGTATCTCGCGGCGACATACTGTCGCACCGATTATGTGCTAAGCCTGCTGATGTTAAAAAATCGACCATGAACTGAAACTAAATTTTACAGATTTTTAGTCTATCCGGCCTTAGCCAAGATCAGATAATATAATTATGCCAACTAGCTTTCTCTTTCCGTCACTCTTGTTTATTTCATAGTCACTACAACTTAAATTTACCTATCACTTGTGTAAACCAATGTTGTGGAACGTAATAAACGATTCATCATCATCAGTAGGCTTAGGACTTTTCATAGCATATCGTGGTTCTAAAATCCTTGGAGCCGCTATGTGTAAAATTTTCGAAGTCAAAGTCAAAGTATATTGTAATATTAAATATAATGATTTATACCTACTGTCTCATCGTTACTGAGGTAATTTTAATCGAACGTAATTAATTTTAAAAATCGAACTTGATTTCATAAAAAGTGCATACGAAATTAGTTATATCAGAAACCATATAAAAAACTAGACACTTAGGTTCAAGACAAACTAGAAAAAGTCTTAGATCGGAAATAGCAATGAAAATGGCGAAAGTATCATGTTGTTTTTCTCGAAAGTTTCGAATCTTTCGTATAAATTACATGTAACTTCCGAACAAAAAACAAAACTGACGTTTGTCGACTTATACGACTTAAGATACCCCCGGCTAAGATCGGATGACCGCAATAACTACTGAAATAGAAGTATTTTTTTGCTCACTGGCTGTATTATGCATGACGCCATTTCACCCCGCCACTCTCGCTAGTATGCAGCAACCGCTCAGCCGCATCAGTCGTGAGCTACGAACGTTTAAAAAAAAGATTTGAAGAAATTGTTTTTTTTTTTCGACAATTTTTGAAGATTCCATCTTTAACAGAAAGCTATGCACCTTCTTCTCCTTACTTTAGAGTTGAAATGAGATACTAGTTCGATCATAAGCCAAGAAAGTTTTTCAATTGGATGTCTTGGAAAAAAAATAGTGCCAGTTTGACTTTACGTTTACTCCTAAGCTATTCGGCTGAGTGGCATCAAGTAAATTTATATTGTAAGCTTGTTTTTTTTTTATCACGTACATCACACATCTGCAGGTAACAGTTAGTGATAATAAATTTATGTTTTTTTTGTAAGGTAACTAAATTTCGTATGCACTTTTTATGAACTCAAGTTCGATTATTAAAATTAATTACGTTCGATTTAAATTAACTCAGTAACGATGTGACAGTAGTTATAAATCATTATATTTTATATTACAATATACTTTGACTTTGACGTCGAAAACTTTACACATAGCGGCTCCAAGGATTTTAGAACCACGATATGCTATGAAAAGTCCTAAGCCTAATCATCAGCCTATATTAGTCCACGTAAATGCCCATAATTGCCACGCTGGGCAAGCGGGTTGGCGATCACAGCAGTTGTTCACAATGATGATATTGATGATGCTGCTCCCCATCATCAATCTTCGAAAAATGGTCAATGAAACTTAATTATTAATAAAACATAGCGAGGAAATCAAAGTTTCAAAGCAAGCCAATAAACTTCACAGTCATTACGAATTCAACATTTATTTCACGTAATTATTCAATGTTAACCTCAATTTATAGCATTAAGGTGTTTATTGCCCACAGATAAATGGACTGATAAGTAACACGGGTCACTCCGTGATATTCACGGTGGAGAACGAGACTCGACACCACATCAACATCACCGGAGGCCCGCTCTCCTATAAGTATCAGTTTCACGAAATCCATATACATTACGGTCTTCATGATCAATTTGGTTCAGAGCACGCCATCAACGGGTATTCGTTTCCTGCTGAGGTAAGTTATTATATACAGGGTGTAAGTCTAATACAGGCGAAGCTTTTAACGGGTGTTAGTTTACGACATAATAAGTACATTCAAATAACTTTTACTTAAAATTAGAGCAACAAAATTTTCCATACAAAATAATTCGGCGCGCAATGTAGAGCAACATACGCGAGTTAAACACTTGTTGACAGCTAATTTCAAAAGCAGATGACATAACTGACAAGTCAACAATAACAAATGTTCGTACCTACATTGCTGCTCCGATAATCTTAAAAAAATTCTGTTGGGGCGTAATTAAGAGTAACTTTAAAAAAGCCTTGTAATCCATGATTACACTAATGAATCCCATGCCTGGTTTAATTTATCGCCCGTATTAGATTTACACACTGTATATATCAGTGATAGTTACATGTTATGCTACAATATTTCCAGTGCCGCCACTGAAAGCAAAACAGTTGTAAAGGTCATTGGGCGTTTTTGACCCGCTTTATGATTTTTCGCGTACAGAGACCAAACTAGTTTTAAATTATAGAATTAAATCTCACTTTTCAAAATATGTAATTTTTTCTTAGTTATCCACCGGGAAAAAAAAGTTATTCGACAGTTTGTGTCCGAGATAGTGTTTTTAATGTTTTTACATTCAGCATTGTGTAATTGCGTAAACGGTTGTGACCTACTGGACGTAGTGGGTAGCAGGCGTTAGTCTTTCAATCTGGAAGATTCTGGGTTCAAACCCCAGCTCGAACCAATGAGTATTTCGGAACTTATGTACGAAATGTCATTTGATATTCAGAACTAGATTTTCGGTGAAGGAAAACATCGTGAGAAAACCTGTCTATAATCTCAATAAGGCTTAGGTTCTCCCTCTGGGTTGGAAAGCCAAATGACACTTGTTTCCACAAAAAATAGTGCTATGTTAAATCTTAAGATTAGGTTGCCAAGCGGACCCCAGGCTCGCTAGAACTGTGGCTGGTGCCGAAATAACGCTAATAGGGTTATGACTGTCAGCATTGTGCAAAAGTGTGGTTTATGTACACTAAAACACCATAATAAGTAGTAGGTATTAGGTTTATACAAACGTTTCACAATAAATCTCATGCCTTACTTAAGCCGCTCGTATTCGATTAACGATAAACGAGAACACGCTAAACGATTGAACACAATACTTTTTCTACGAGTGTAGTTATTAGAGTATGAAAAATCAAAATAAAACATTTATCAGGCTGAATGGGTTACTGCTTTAGATCATTCTGTGGATAACATTAATTCTCCATCTTTATAAAAAAAAAACAGTTGTAATATAGGCCATAGACAAAGCTGACTTTAATGAAGTTGTCAACTGTGGGTAGGTACCAAAACCCACAAACGGCGTGATTTTTCTTTGTAATATAATAGCAGTCGTACGTTATCTATCATTTCAATCTGTGCATAATTAATTAAGTTTGTGATTTTTCTATTTATCGACTAACTGTGCGTATTTATGGACTTCTGGTTTTGCTTAATTATTGGCTTTACTTACGATGGAAAGACAAAATAATTGTGTGTCGTGTAATAGATCTGTGCTTCGTCGACGAAAACACATGCTAACAGAGCTCTTTTTGGAAAGACACCGGGATCATGCAGTATTATTATTACAAGAAATAATCCCACGCGAGGTATACTCTAGCATTAATAATAATCCGTTATTATTCATATCGGAAAAAATAGTACATTGTATGTATTACGGGCGATAAAAGGATTACAAACTCGAGTCATTACAGCCCTCCGCCTACGGCGTCGGGCTTACAATAGACTCTTGTTAGTATTCCTTTAGGTACTTACGGCCCTTGATACATACAATGTTTTTCATCACATTTGCGAGTAATTAAATGAGTTTTTAAGGGATTTAAATAAACAAAACCCAAGCTTCTAGAGAAAATCAAAGCCTCTGAGTCAGCTGTCGCCCGTATAGCAGCCCCCCGCAGCAACCGGCTCCGCGGCTCGCGCAGTGTGGACCCCACACTGATGACGGGAGACTCCGCGGAGGAGCCTACATTACCTCCCGTGGGCTAAAAAATACTATAGAATGTTTTTGTAGCCCACGGGAAGTAATGTAGCTCGTTACGCCTACGCTCACGCGATTGGAAGAAATAGTATTCAAAACTATTACTGCTCGTGTATACAAGGCCGTCGCACTGTCGGAAGTTGTGCACATGTTGCAAGCGTAATCTATTTTTTGTCTTGGGCCAGGCATCAAGAAGTGATTGACGCACCTGCTGCCTTTTTAGACGATTTAACAATTGATTTTGATCAAGTAGAATAAAGGTATTAGTTTATTATAACTTGGTTTTATTTTTGTTTCTCTTAATATTAAATAATACAGTCACGGAAAGTGAAAACGGGTCATTTTCCATAGAGATTTCAATATAAAGTGACCCGTTTTTACTGTCTGCGAGTGTATAACAACAGCAACAGAACATAACAGCAGCTATACAGAGTATTTTTGAAAAAAAAATAACAATAGTTCTGACTTAATTCGTTGCAAAAATTCTTCGGTGGTAAGAAATGTTTTTTTTTTTTTTTTCACAATTCTCCCATGCTTTTCAAGAATGCGACTCATACCACTCAGTTTCACTTACATTTACCTACATTCCTAGCCCTATTTCGTTGGTGTACGCAGTGGGTCATATGCCCGAACAAAATGCCCAATGACCTTTACAGGGTCTAAATCAAATATGGGTGAATTTCTTATAGGTGATGGTTACACTAAAGAGCCCTAGGTTAGGTTACGTCACATAGCATTAATATTTAAACAAATATCATAGCTTAATAAGACTGCTTCCTCTACGTGCTTCCTACTTTCATATTCATCAACATAAAATAATACAAAATGTATCAATTAAGATATAACAGGATAAGTGATGCATAAGGTTGACGTCTAGCTAGAAGTTGATTTTTAACTATACTTACTTATTTCAATGTGTCAACTCACATTGTTTCATGTTGGCTAAATAAAGTACTAGATTCGTCTAGTAAATCAAATCCGTCTATAAATATAACATTTATTTACTTAGCTAGCAAGAAAGTAAGTCTTCCCCAAGTTACATTGCTGAATAAACACGTTACTCCGACAATAAATTTTATCAGAGATTCTTTCGAGAGGTCTCTAAAGAAGGCGTAACAGATGTTTTCACACGCGTCGGCCGGCTCGAGACGCCGAAATCCCAAACGTAATCCCGACGAACGACTGCGAGCCAACTCAAGCGTGACTCGTGTTTATTTATGTGACAAATTCTTACGCAGCCACTTTAAATCCCAAAATCATGAGCTCGCTCTTGTGTAAATCCTTTTCATTATTTTTGGGGAGCGTCGATAAATCAACACAAATACAACACAAATAAATTGTAATATTTGGAAAATTTTCTGTATTATTGAATTAGAAATAGGATACAATAAACACACGCTGGAACATATTGTAGGAACACATTATTAATTCAAACGTTTGTCATTGTTTCAGATTCAAATATTTGGTTTCAATTCACAGCTTTATTCAAATTTCTCGGAAGCTTTGCACAAAGCTCAAGGAATTGTTTCGATTTCTCTTCTCTTACAGGTAAGTTAGGTATTTGATTCTTATAAGTTAGAGCATATTATTATGAATCATTGAAATAAAAGTTGCCTGCTTAACTAAATTGGCGTAGAAATATAAACAAAGAACAACGAATCATTCAATCATAAAGTTAAGTCACATTTTTTTATATGTTGCTCGTGGTTCCATTTTAATATAATTTGTTAAAAGCACTGGTTATTTGTTACAATTTATCACAGGCCTTGCAAAACTGTTTAACAGTTGACAGTATCTAACAAAATAGACACATTAAACTTAAAATTAGGACGAACTTAACAAATTACTATGATTATGACTGTATCGCTTTATATTACCTTGCATTGTAAATGTTTAAAAAGTAGTGTGCTTTTATTGTAATTGAAAATATCGACAAAGTGTCTGACCGCACCTATTCATAGGTTCAACCCAAACGCGGGGATTAATTAAGGAAATTGGAATTTTCTGCGCACCATTGGATTATCCACCAAAGCTATTAGTTTAAATTAAGAACTGCCTGAGTGAAGGTAAAAAACTATAGCGCCAGTCACTATTGGGGCGCTTAATTGCTTGATCCTAACACTGTGTTCGTGGTTTTTATGTGTGTCTCCTTTTTGCATTGATAGGCACCAGAAAACTAAGATCAAATCATTACAATCTGCCTAGGCAGCATAATGTATGAAATCCCATAGATTCGTATTCCTAAAACAATTATAGTCCATTGTAAGTTCCAAATGTAAGTTTACATGTCCAATTTTAGAGCTACCCAAATTTCGACAATTGAATTATCAAAATTAGACTGGGCAATTCAGGAAGCGTCGGCATCTGCAATTAGGAGTTTAACTTAGGTAAAATCTAATCCGTCAGAACTGATCTGTCAGTTAAAATCTCTATCACTGTCGCAAGCTATGAGAACGAAAAGGATAGAATGAACATTTTATCTGATAGAAATTGTTAAATTGGGATTGAAATATCAGTTTGAATTGAAATGAACTTTATATTCCACTTCCGTTTCACTTACCCAACTTGACGTCCCAAGTGTTCTTCAATTCTTCAAAAATTGACGTAACATGCCTAACTAATGTAATCAAATCGCTTAATTTTATGAGTTTTATACCGAAATATTTACCTTTATCGTTATATCTTTAGATTGTAAGATCGATATAAATTATTTATTATATTTAATCGAAATAATTATTGTTTTAGCTTGGAGATTTATCGAATCCAGAATTAAGGATTTTGACCGAAGAATTAGAAAATATTAAATATGGGGGTAAGCAATTTACTAATACTATTTATAATAGTTTACGTAAAATGTTATTTACTAATATACGGTTTTATCGTTTACACACTTATCTCTAGAACCTATGAACATGTTTTAGTCATTGGTAGAGGCATTTGAACTGTAACATTGAGATGAATTATAATTTAATAGTTAAACAAGTATAACAAAACGGTATTTTAGAGATCTGCGACCTGCGCCGCTCTAATAACGTGGTTCTTACTCGTATTTTGTTAGCCAATTATGTCTACAATCACCCAAACAGTTAACCAGCCGTTCTTGCGCTTTATGTGCATCGTAATAGAGGTCGTGAATGTTTAAGTTAACTGTGCTGGCAATTCTGCGTCAATACTAACAACGAAAATGGTGCACTTGAATAGAAAACCCGATATTTTGCCATTTGAATAGGCACAGGCAATGCCTTCGCAATATCACACGGGATACGCTATTCAGTTACAACCGACCGATAGCAATATTAATTCTGACGTCCAAAATCTGCAAGCGAAGCTGACCATTTGTGTTGTTGAAATAGATACGTTCTTTGTTTTCTTAGAATGAAACCGAAATCAGAACGTGATGAATACAATTTATCCAATGACGATATTTGATATATTTTGTAATTTAGCGGGCTATCCGTAGCCTAGTTGGTACTGTTGGTAGTGCCTACGAAGCTGGATGTTCCGTTCAAATCCCGGCGATGGCATTATTAGTGTATAAATTTATCACAAATATTTGTTCCTTGGTCGTGGCTGTGTATGTATTTAAGTGTCTATTATATATATCGTGGCTTGGCAACAAGCCTGTGTCACCAGTGTGAAGTGTAAGATATCACAAGATATTTATTTATTTCATTAATTATTTTTATTTAGTATATTTACTCAAATGACTCACGAAGTCCTCTGTAGCCTAGTAGTGACCCTGCCTATGCCTACAAAGCTGGAAGCCTGGAACTACGATTTGTATCACATACTCGTTCACTTTTATTTGATAATTATTTATGGCTCTCAATGCTCTCATTCACGTTTCTCATGTATTTAGATTTAAGATATCAATCCATAATAAAATTGTCGATTGGATCTATATTTATCCAACATAATAAATCATTTATAGTCAACCAATTAGAACCCTATGCCATTAGGGAATTATAACAAAGTGACCTTATAAATCAGATAGTAAGAAATTAATTACTACTTGTAATTTTGACTAGTAGAGGGACCTATAGTTCCAACTAATTGATTGTACACAACAAAATATGTTTTGTTGTGTAGGTATACCAATTACCAGTGGAATCTAAAAAAATAAACAATGATAAAAACTTGCATTATTCCATAATCACGCACTTTTAAAACACAATCTTGGTTTTATTACGAACTTAATCTTAAGCCTTGAGTTCGCATATATTTCAGTTGAAATGAAGTATTATGCGAACGTGTTTTCCGCTATTTGTCAAAGACGTCAAAGGGTATGGAAAATCAGCCTGAAAGTTGGTGTAGTTGCTCTATCAAAAGCGGTAATAATGTTTGTAGGTACTTTAGCGTATAATTCATGCATTTTTACCAGGTGCGGAGATGCCTATAAACAAGCTGTCGGTCCGGGGCCTACTGCCTGACACCGACTACTACATGACGTATGACGGCTCCACCACAGCCCCGGCATGCTTCGAGACAGTCACGTGGGTCATCATCAACAAGCCCATCTATATTACTAAGCAACAGGTACTGTTTTATCCTCGTACGGCCCACGATCAGGGCCGGATTTAGGGGGGGGGGGGGGTCAACCGGGGCTACAGCCCCGGGCCTCCACGAAAGAGGGGCCCCCACAATTGAGATTTCGAAAAAAAAAACAAAAATCAAAATTCCAACTAGTAAACACTAGTAATTTTTTTTTAGTATTGAAAAACTTGACTGAAAAAAATTGTGTACTTTATTTGGAAAATAGTTGGGGGCCAGGGGGCCTCCACTCCTTTGTTGCCCCGAAGCCTCTCAACCTCTAAATCCGGCCCTGCCCACGATACTATTTTTTTAAATCATATTAAATTTTAAACCTTGATGTGTAATGCCGAATAACGGTAAATTGCGCTTGAATGCAGAAAAAAATAAACAAAGAAAATCCTTCTTTATCGTTTCTATTTAAAATTGTAATTCCATTGAAACGGATTGTGCCTTACAATGCAAAAGGTTAGCAGTATTGATATCGACTATGTTTACTGCACCCATTACGATACTGACGTACCCTTAGGGTAGCATATATATTATGGGGACATGTAACGACGACGCACAGTAAAATACAAAATAGACAAGCCGATGAGTGAAATGGGACTTCCTCAGATAAGTTGTGAGAACGCGGTTGCATTAATACCTATAACATCGCTATAGCCTATCCACTTTTGTAAGGTCAATTTTTGTTTTCAGTTTGCTATAGTATTTGTATAGTGAACTTGGTCTTAAAAAATGTACAGGCCATAAATATATCAAAAAAAGTTCAGTAGGTATTATACAAACTTATGTGTTATGAAAGTTGGATGGTTAAATATTGAATGTGAAATGAAGTACACGTACAGAAATAACACAAACCATGCAATATTTCGAATTATGACACGAACACAGATACAAATAACTTCAGTAGAGTGCATTACACGCAACATTTGTTTAAGACATGCACATGCAAGTTGCTAGATTGCGCTTCAAGAAATAGCCACACGGCGCTCACTCAACTCTGAGATTGCGAACAGTTTCCACTAGCACTTAATTTTCCCAACGCAAACGGAAAACATAAGCAATGATTTATATTAACAGCCACACAACGCGGCACTTTCAGTTTACTTTTAACACGTACATAATTCACGAAGGAGTCTTTGTCTAAAGGCGAGGGACGTGAGTTGTTTATTGTAGCGTGAGCACAAATGAAAATGTTATTACGCTGCCCCGGCCACGGCTGAGTACACAGAAACTACGACGGGTAGATGCCGTAGTAGCGCTAGAACACATCTCCGCTTCCTGAGACTGAAACTCTTAATTCTTGCCCTCAACCTCGAGTTGAAGATTCAGACAATGTATGTGTTTACAAATGTACAGTCAACAAATAGCAACTCTAGGTTGATCGGGAACTATGTCCAAGTAACGTCTTTAATCAATTAGTAAGAAATCTCATGTCACAGTTCTAGTGTAGCCTAAGGTGTAAGGCGGGGTGTAACAAAAACCTTTAAACGACGATACATCAACGAGCTGCTTGCATACTGATATCGTTAGAAAATGTACTCGTCGATTTTGTTTTTTTATTTGAGATCACATTTCAAACTTTAAAATTATTTTTTAAGTTAAGTTAGCATATTTTTGAAAAGAATATCTTTATAATATTGATGTTCATTATGACTAAAGTAAAAGGTTTTTATTTTATCGAGCGTTACTATGCTAACCATTTGATAAAACGCAAATCTTTTGTTAATATAATGTTGCAAGATGTAGTACCCTACCCTACCTTATGCAACAACGTAAATACCTAAACGTTCCATTCTAGGATTCTAGATACTACATAGAAACACGTGAAATATAATACTTTATTTTCTCTCGTCACCTTGTGTGTCTTTTTCAGATATGTATTTAATGTATGTTATTTGGTAGTTTTATAACAAGTTCCAGAACACGCTCCATCATTATTCATGTAATGTGCTGCTAGAAGTTAAATAAATTTTAACATAAGGTATGCTAGATCTCCCCGATACACCTATAAAAAAAATTACAAATGAAAACAATGATTGAAATCATTAAAAACAACGATATTAAAGATTAAATTAGTAAAATATAAATAATTTTTAAATAAATCATGGATTTCATTAAAACTGATAACAATTATAATCATACGTCATGTTCCCATCGGTTCGTAAGTAGGATTAATTGTTTACTGATAGATGTTTTAATTAACTGTACAAATAATTATGGTTGTATGCGATTATGATTACCTATTCAATATAATTCGTGCAAAACTGCCACCTTCAAATAGTGCCAAGAGATAAATTCATTACACTCTACCTTAGAAACGTAACTATGCGAAAAAGGTAATAATTACCCAAAAATAGTTCCGCGCAAAGCTTTAATTTCAATTTCATGCTTAACTCTGCCGACCGGACTCGGCCTGAATATAACATGAAAACATTTAACTACAAGCTACCTATGTAGGGACTTATGCTAACTAATCCTTACCATACATATTTATTGCGTGGTCTAACTAGATATAAGTATCGAGTAATATGACATGATAATAATTGATATAAAATCACAACAACTCTTAGTCAATAGGCAAATAATTGAAATTTTAAAACATTGGAAACGATGTGCTTAAACCTTTTAACCGCTGTAAAATTATCATCGACCGTGCCCGTGACGCTACCAGGTCAATACTTACATCATGCAGATAATAATTCTCATTCGAGCGGGACAAATGTTTATGTCATAAAAACCAAATCAGAACTCTATCTTACTTATCAGACTGGCTTACCTCGAGCTGGATATTGATTATTGGACATATCAGACTACGGCGGTTAAAAGCTTATAATTATTGGATCAACATGACAAAAACTGAATCCTATTTTAAAAACCCAAACATTTCCCGTACCTTTTTATTTTATAATCTGAAACGTATCTGCTTACCCATAAACCAAGACGTTTTCCGTTGCTTCTCACGGGTTACGTACCTAGTTACAAGGCGAATAACATTAAGATAATTTTCGACACTAAAGCTAGTTTCCTTTATGCCCTCTTTCCTGGGTATCCCCGGAGCTCGCGTGCGTGCTGCCCGTTAATTCCACCCTGGCCCCACACTCAACACTAACATAGAAGGAAGAAATTTCAATTTACCTGAAATCGCTCGCTGCCTTTGTACATGTTTACAACGTAATAACGAAAGCGGAACGTTCTGTTATCGTATCCAATAATGCTAAAGGTCTCCGTGTAAGTGCACTGAATTTGAGTTAATTCGATTAAGAGGTGATTCTGGTAAGGACTTTTATATGTGTATAAATAGCGGAAGTAATTTGCTTAATGTTACAAATTTTATGTAGGCAATGATTACCTATTTATTTTTATCTCTACGTTTAGTACGTAGTACTGCGAACAAATAAAACATGAATGTCGCACACCAAACAAAATTCCGTGCGGAATTTTTGCTTACAAGTGTCACCAAAGGTGTTATGAAAAGCGCGATGTCCTACCCACCGCGGCACAATTGCACAAACATTTTGACGGCATTTTTGTGCTCGCGTACGACTTAAGTATTTAATACGATGGCCGCAGATTAAGTGAAACAATTACGTGCTTTAATAAAGTCTTAAGATTATGTATCATCTAGTTTTGGACCTCATGTAGGTAAATTTCATGTAGGTACCCAAGAATAACCAACCTGCTTAGTTGTTAGTTATTCCCCGTACAAGTCGGATTGTAAATTACAAGTTGTAGTGGCGCAGAGTGGCGCGGCCCGAGGCGGCCGATGCGCGCCACCCCAAGACTTTGCCAAGCAACTTTAATCCACATTTGTCATATTAATAATACAGGCGACAATCGAGTACAGTATATGCTTAACGACAAGATAAATTACACTGCATGAACGAGAAGTTCTCGTTGAATATAACATCGCAATGTATAGAGCGACATAATTTCCTTAGTCAGACATACAAGGTACTTGTGTAGTTAGCAAATTACTAACAAAACGTACAACAACTAGACAAGTGAAGACGTAAATTAAGTAAACAATGAAAACTAATATTTAATTTGATCTTGATGTTTTTTTTAAAACGTTATAAGTAGGTATTTCCTTTTCAAGTCAAACAAGCACTTTTGAATCGCCATACTCAATACCAAATTTAAAAAAATCTACTTCCGGTACCCTATATCACTGACCTGAAAAGAACCTGACAAAAAATCTGCGGGGCTCATCTTTTAAAATAGTATCAAGTCAGTTTAAATGTTAATATCAGGTTAAATTTCAACAGGCATCATGCATTCATAAGGGCGCAATAGCAATACAAGTGTAAAAAAGTCGTATTCCCTCAGTAAAGAAACTGTAACATTAAATGAAAATTTTTATGTGAATGTCACTACAGTTGCACGGGCTGAGACGGCTTATGCAGGGTGACGCGCGCCACCCCAAGGCACCGCTCGGCAACAACTTCAGACCGCCGCAGCCGCTCCACCATCGAGCGCTGCGCACCAACATTGACTTTGACCTAAGCAAGGTAATGTGTATCCTACAGTTGCACTTACGTCAAATTTGACCTAAGCAAGAGAATCTTTATAGTTGCACTTCTGCGTATATGAGTTTCAAAGTGCCGCTCGGTAGCAAATTCAGTTGGCTACAGTCACTCCAAACTCCAACACCATGCGCAGCGCACCAAAATCGACTTTGATCTTAGCAAGGTAATGCGTATCCTTTAGTTGCACTTTTGATATGCGTGCTTTTGACTATGCGTGTCAGTTTCAAAGTGACGCTCGCTAGTAAATTCAGTTCGCTTCAGTCACTCCACCACCGCGCGCTGCGCACCAAAATAGACTTTGACCTTAGCAATGTGTCCAACTTTGGCCAACCACCAAGTCCAACTTTGGCAGAAACGATCCTATACATTTCCCAAAATGTCCCAAAATGTTTGTATGAAACTTTCTTTTTTTATTAATAAAAATGTATAGGAATTTGGTAACAATAAAGGAAACTTTCATACAAACTTCCTGGGACATTTTGGGAAATGTGGTGGATCTTGCTCAGCATCATTGGCTCTACCAACCTACCAATTTTTTTCAAAATCGAAGACGTGATCCAAATGTATGTACAAACTTTTTGAGACTTGCACTTCTATTGTTCTGAAGTTATGTTAAAAATTGCTTTTCCCCTCACTAGCTCATAAAGCGTTTGTTTGTCCTTTAATACAAACGGGTAAAAACGCATATTATTCACTTGTGCGGCAAAGTAATGACCTTGGAGCGTAGCGCGAAGTAGTATTCGTTTAACAGATAACAAAACGTAAAATGCTCATGGAAGTCGTTCCACATTAATGATAATTAAATAATTTGTTTGAGAATTTAGTGTAAAATACAAACCTTTATAATAATATGATGATTTTGACACATAAATCATAAAATTCCATTGGTGTCTATTGTTTTAGTGAATGATGATAAGATGACTAGACGCAAGCACAAAATGTCAAATATTATAGGTTACAATCTTTATTCACCGACTCGAAAACGCATAAAAATAGTAAACTAAATAACTCTCAGAGTGTTCTGTTATAGTTTTGTAAAAATAATGAATGAAAAGGATTTAATAATGCATTGGCGTGGGTGTGCAACTACAGGAATGTGTTAAAATCGTGCTGCGTTTACTTTTTCGTGCTAAGTTTACTGCAACAAAATCTTGCATTAAATACATGATGCATTTCGAAAATTATTATCACTAACCTGATGATGATTATAATTTGAACAAATAATTACCTTTTTTGAGTTTCCTCGCTATAGTGAGGGGAAAAGTTTTGTGTTACACACGTCTGCACTTGTATTTTACTTCTTGTATGTTAAAACACTCGCTGCGTTCAGGATTCAATTTTAGAACCACTCGCTTCGCTCGCGGTTCAACTATAGACTCCTTTTGCTTGCTCGTGTTTCAATTTCATACTCGCGGGTAAAATACAACTTTGCACCCTTGTATAACAAATAACTATTATCACAAAGTCTTATAACAAAAGAAGCAGCCTATATATTCTATGGGGTTTTCTATGCTATATTTTGAAGTATTTTCATACCTACTTTCGAATTTTTTTCCCATTCAACATCAAAGGTTCATAAACTCGTACTCGACCTTTTTAGTAGCGAGTTCAACGTAGGTAGTCCCTTACTTGTATTTAAGTAGTTTATTTGGACAGGGTTATACGAGCCCCGATGCAGTGGAGTTCGTCTAGTTCGAAACAATGTTTACAAATTTTTGAATATTTTAAAAATGATCACATTATGCTAATGATAAATTGTATGAACGTTAGTCATGGTTAATGTACTACATTTCAAGAGACACAACAATCTGAAGTACGCTTTTGTTGTTTAATAAATCGATTTTAACAAACCAGTGTCTAAATTATATTTTCGTTCACCACCGTAATTCCGCGCTTATAAGCTTGACGCAAAATTCGCAGTGCATCAGGTGTACCATGTCGTCTTTAATTTTAATTGCGTTCTTTTAATTCATTGATTATTTAAAAAATTAAAAATTTTGGAAAAAATTAAAAAAAATACCTCTCGTAAAATAGTTTTTTTTTTAATTCTGATTTATTAAGTCCAAATATTTTATACTAAAAGAAACTACTTTAGTACTACTATTGAAAAGTGAAGTTTTTGTCTCTAAACCTTTTCCCCCGGATGAAGGGGATAATCTCGAAAAACTGTCTAACTGGATGAGAACATATGCATCGGGGCTCGTACATCATTTTTACAAATCTGAAAATACTGCAAAAGATTATATTAATGCCAAGGACGCCATCAAATTTTGATTTAATTAATAAATGGTAAGTACTTATCTATGTATTTATTGACCTTGACATATTGTTTCAGTATCCTGGAAAAACTTGCCCGAGCATGCATCGCGATATGCAGTATAAAGGTGAGATCAATTAGTGTTTCTTCCTTTAAATTTAATGTGTCTATTTTGTTAGAGACTTTTATCCTGTAGTCAAACTATTAAACAGTTTTGCAGGGCCTGTAATTATTGTAATATTTGCAGACTGTTTTAATAATTCAATAAATAAAAAAAAACATCTTTTAACAAAGCCGAAGTGTGCATAGCAGTTTTAGGGTATATACTTAAACTAGTATACGCAGATATATAGCCATATAAATGATTTTTAGTTTGAATAACTTCTATGTTTAGCTCCTGAAGCAATACCTATAGTTCTCATATAATAGCATGGAAAACTTTACTTATTAGATTTTTTATTTATGTCAGTAATAAGATTCTGAATGGACTGAATTAAAAAAAAGACTCAAACATAATTATTCTGTGTTTTAACTGTTCGTGGTGCGTAATCAAGCGTCTATGATAAGTCTACAATTCTACATCATGACATTGACATGTATTTCCAAATATTAATTCATTGAAAAAAAAAAAATTCAAACACAAAATGCCGCTGCATGGTCCGTCACTTTACCAAACAAAAGCAATCCTCACAGGCATCTTCAAATTCTTATTCTATCTTAACACTAACACTGACCAAATCCGCAACAAACTTCATAAAACTTCGTTTATCTGACTGTAGTAGCCAGTTTGATGGCAGTCAAGTGATTTTTATTGATATTCGTAATATTTAAGTGTTGAATTTGATCTAGGGAATACTTACATAGATGATGAACTTTACTTATATTAAAGAACGCTGTGCCATTATAAGACTTGTAAACTTAATAAATGTATTATTTTCAGCCAAAACCTGGACTCAATACTGAAGATTTAGACTAACGGTGGGCATTTTATATAAAGCTATGTAGAATATATTGTAAGCCAATTAAATTTTATTTTGTATATTGTCTTGTACAGTCTTGTTGACATAATGTTATTTCGCGTAAGTTATCAATCAAAATGTAGAGTCGTTAATATTGTATAGCTAATTTACTAATGATGTCATATCAATACTTACATAATCAATGTTCGCATATGAATAAACATAGTAATTTCCGCATGTAGATTGACTGCAATAATCTCATAAATGTATAATACATTATGTAGAATTATTTTTAGGTAGGTATCTTATAGTTTTAAAACATCGGCCTCTTAGGTAACTTAAATTGGTACTTTCGGATAGATTCGCCCTTAACATCGGGTTCGTAGAGGAATTAGTAATTAGGGTATAAATTTCATATGAACGGTTTTGTATCCTTTACATAAGTAGAGAATAAATTATGATATACACTGTTTACTACTTCCATAAAATATGATTGTTTGTTGATTAGATACTGCTTACGAAAAATTGGATGAACTGTAAAAATAAAACAAGGAAAAACTTACAGTTAGGTTATGACTGTTATCTATGTTTTCCGCTTTAAGAGCAAACGAGAGCTGTCTTTACCCAAACGAAAGTATTCCT